>JAJEJO010002014.1:572531-596193 GCA_020662805.1 Glaucomys volans
ACTCTCTCTCTCTCTCTCTCTCTCTCTCTCTCTCTCTCTCTCTCTCTCTCCTTCTTGGCCTCAATGAATTAAGCAGCACTCTTCCACCACACTCTTTTGCCATGATGCTCTGCTTCACCTAGGGTCCAGAATTGACCCACTGAGGGACTGATCCTTTGACACCATGAGCCAAAATAAAATTTTCCTATTTTATTTTGTTCTTATTGGGTATTTTGGTAACAGTGTGCAAAGTTGACTTACATAGAAGTTGGGATCAGAAATGAAGTCATTGCTGTGACTAACATGACCATCTGGTTTGGAAATCTTTAGAAATAGTTTGTGGAAGGAATTTGGAAAAGTTTAGAGATGTAGACTGGAAAAGCTTTAAAATATTGTAAAGAGAATTTAATGGGTGATTTTTGTGGGACCTTAGAAGATCAGAATGCAGACAGTAAAGATCCTGCTCAGGAGGTTTCATAGGGAAATTGTGCAATTGGAAATTAGACTAGAAACCATCATACTACATTTTGGCAAAATAAATGTCTACATTTTTGCCCATATTCTGAGACTTTGTGTAAGACTATATCTAAAGGTGAGGGACTAATTAACTTGCAGACAAAATTTCAAGGCAGCACAGCATTGAATCAGTGGCATGGATATTGTTGACACTTTAAATCAGGCTTACTCTGAGAATCAGGAGTAGAAAGCAGAGTCATAGAATTTTAAAAGCTTTCAGTTTGACCAGAAAATTGCATGTAAAATTGGAGTCAATGAAGTTGTGATTGTTAAAGGGATTAAAACCACTGAAGGATTGCTAAGTACTTTGCACAGAGGCAATAGGAAAGATGGCCTGAAGGTATCTAATGAATTTTCAAGACCACACCTATTGTAGGCTCCACAGTGTAGAAGAAAAATTTCTTTTGTGAACAGATTATGGGGTCTTCCTACTTGTTCAGGGGATCCTAGGAAATTGTTTCACTATGCTCAGAAACTCAGGATTCAGGAGTTATTGCAGCAGTGATTCAAGGGGGCTCAGCAGACTTGGTCATAGACCTCGACATAATCCACATGGTGCTGATTCTTTAGGAATGCAGGATGCTGGAGTTAAGAGTTATGGAGGCTTCCACTGATATTTCAAAGGAAGGTCTTGGAGGCCAGGTAAAGGTTGGTAGGGTTGAAATCCCTATGGGATGCTCCTGAGATGGAATCTGGGAAGCTGAAGCTGGAATGGAGACCCCAGAAATTAGGAGATGCCAATAATGTGGACAGTCTGCAGAGCAAAGCTTCTGATTACAGAGAAAGCCAAACTAAAAGAGAGACCACATGTGCTACAGCCAGCAAGGCCAGAGGGGTGGAGCTGCCCAAGTTCTTTGGATAGAACATGTTGCTGCCATGTATCTTAGATACTGGACACAGAGCAATGGGCAGAATTATGAGGTCTGTTTGTCTAGCTGGATTTTGGTTTTGTTTTGTTCCCATTGCTTCTTTCTATATCCTATTCCTCCATTTTTGAAGGAGAACACTTACTCTGTACCACTATATACTGGATATATGTAAATTGCTTTTGATCTTACAGGGTTCACAGCCAAGTGTTTTCCTTGAGTATCAGATGAGAATTTTGGCTTCGACTTTGGGCAATGCTGGAACTGTTAATAATATGGGATTCTCAAAGATGGACTAAATACATTTTCCATTATGAGATTCACATAAATATTTGGGAGCCAGAGAAAGGAATGTCATGGTTTGAATATGAGGTGTCCCCCCCAAAACTCCTATTATAATGCAGAAATGTTCAGAGGTAAAATGATGTGATTGTGAGAGTTAACCTAATCGGTCCATCCTAGTTTGAATGGAGGGGCTGGCTGGTAATTGTGGGTAGGTGAGACTTGGTTGGAAGGAGTGGGTCATTGACACATGCCCTGGAAGGGTTTGTCTCCCCTGTGATCCCTTCCTCTTCTCTTTGCTTCTGGGCCTCCACAAATGGAGCAGGGTTTCTCTACCACACCATTCTACCATGATGCTCTGCCTCACCTTAGATACTGAGAAATGGAGTTGGTTTAGTTGGACTAAACTTCTGATACTGAAACAAAATTAATTTCTTCTCTTCTAAGTTGCTCTTTTTGGGTATTTTGGTCACAGTGATGTAAAGCTGACTAACATTGCTCATTGATGGTTGTTTTGAGAGATATGCATAACTCCCAATGGTTCTTCCTCAAGAGAAGTTAGAACGGTATGACTAACTCTGGGCAGTCAACTCTGGGCACATGAGATAAAGTTCTAGGTCCTCATTTTCTCTGCTTTGCAAAGCAGTAGGGACCATTCCTCGGAATGGTTGCAAGACAGCACATCAGGAAAGCCTCTCTTGAAGTCCTGCCACTCACTGCAGAAGTGGGCACTTGTTTTCTTGTCCCTAGTATCTTATTTTGGATTGTTCAGAAGCAGACTCTGAGTTGAATAGTCATTTCAAAGTTATTAAAAAGGGAATGTAGAGAACTGCAAGGGAATGGGAAGTATGGCAGGGAGAAGGTCTCACAAAGGTGTGATTATGTTGAAGTCCCTCCTTCACTTTGATCCTTTGGGGGAACTGTTTCACTTTGATCCTTGGGGGAAATCTAAAGAATAAGTAAGATCTTCATAGAACTTCTCAAGCCTTGGGACAGGAACTGGACTGAATATACTCTAGAACTAATCTGTCTTTGACTTTGGGATGCCTGGAGGAAACATATATTTCCAAGCATTTCTAGCATTCTCTGAATGGGTAAAGTAGCTGCAGAGTTTAGGAGCACCTGGAAGGAGTTCCCACGGGGAAGCTGTAAGAAGCAAATGGGCTTTAAATTGGGTGAAGAGGGACATGAGGTGTTGAGTCAGTGAAGGTTGAGGCAGTAGGGTTACAGTAATGTAGATGCCTATGGAGTTAAAGAATTGCCAGTATTAGGGTAGTTGGGAATAGGCTGGAGAGAGAGGAGAGAGAAAGTATCTATGGTGAGAGTGGATTCTTGGAATTGTGATGCTGGAAGTTTTTCAGCTATTATTAATGATAAAGTCTGGGACAATAACTTTCAATGGAGGAATATGGCCCAAACTCAGGGCAAGTTTTGCAAAATTTGAGGGGAATTTTTGGTTGCCAAAAAAATGAGAGGTGACACTGTTACTTATGGGCTAGAGTCAAAGATATGGAAGATATTATCACAATGAAAAATGCCCCAAATAGTAGGATTAACCACATTTTCCACCAGACATTTATTGAAGTGTATTTATTTAACATATTAACCTAGAACTCCATTTTACAAATCAACACAAATATAACATTCTGCACAGTTTTAGCATAGAATGACTTTTGAGGAGATGACAAATATCGTACTGAATTATTTTTAGAGCTTTGCCAAGAATTATTCATCCTTTCAAAAAAATCATGACACTGACAGTAATTGCATCTTATGATATTTGAGTGACCAATATGGCATACCTGATTCTGTGCGCCTTTGGAATTCATGGTGATTTTTTTGTTGTTGTCTGTTTTTGGTGGTGGGGGTGGGTGCTGGGATTGAACTCAGGGGCACTCAACCACTGAACCACATCCCCAGCCCTGTTTTTGTATTTTATTTTAGAGTCAGAGTCTCAATGAGTTGCTTAGTGCCCTGCCATTACTGAGGTTGGCTTTGAATTCAGAAATCCTCCTGATTTAGCCTCTAGGATTACAGTTGTGCCCCAACACTCCAGGCTCATGGTGACTTTTTTAAGTAGGTGAAGAATAAAATTATATAATCCTTATTTTGAGAGGATGGAGGAGTATGAGAAAGAGGAGAAGAAAAAGAAAAGAAGACAAATAATAAGAGAAGGAGAAATGAAAGAACAGGATAGTGAGGGGAAGGAAAAAGAGAAGCAAGAGATGGAAGAGGAAAAGGAGGAAAAAGAGGAGAGGAGGACCAGGAAGAAAAGGAGGAGGGAAAGTATATAGCAGCTGGGGGATAAAAAGGGATCCTGGGAAATGGTGTAACTCCAGTGGTATCTGCCATGAAGGATCCTACCTCAGGAAGGTCCAATGGAATAGATGGGGGAGATTAATCCTCCTAACATCTGCTTGTACATTTTTTACCTTGACTCTTTTTTTTTTTTTTTTTTTGGTACCAGGGATTGAACCCAGGGGTGTTTAACCACTGAGCCATATCTCCAGCCCTTTTTATGTTTTGTTCTGAGACAGGGTCTTGCTAAGTTGCCTAGGGTCTCCCTAAGTTGCTGAGAACTTGCCAACCTTCTGCCTCAGCTTTCCAAGCCACTGGGATTACAAACATAAAATCTCTTTATTTGCTTTTTGTTGTGATTGGAAGGGTACTTTCAGGGTAGGTAGGAATGAAGGCTACAGGTTATCTAAAATGCATACTTTGAGAATTTAGACAGAGCCAAGTGAATTCTGAAGCAAATAATTTTTCATTAGAGTAGAAGAGCATGATATTTCCCAGGGCATGTTGATAATTGTATACAAAATATCTAGAGATCTTTAGGCAGATCGTGTATTCACTTTTCTTAGGGAAAAGTGAACAATTATTTTGGGGGCTGGTAATTTAAAAGACCATGTTTCTAAGTTACAAAGCATACCCTGCTGATATCAAGTCTGATAAGGGTTTCTGTTAGGTCCATGAAAAATTCAGTGGAAATCAAAGCAACTCCTCAATTTTGCATTAACTTAGAATATTTCAGTATTAGGTCATCTATTTGGACAAGTGGTTGGAAGGAATTTAATAGAACAATGTTAAAGAAAAAAAATCATTTCCTGAAATAAAATATCTAAAGAGAATGATAAATTTATTTGCCGTCCCTTTGAAGTATAATTGATACGCCAATTAGAGACCATAATGAGTTTTCACTTCTTTCTCCTTGTAATGTAAGTTTATAAGGAAATTCAAGACTGATCTATTTTCTTAAGCAAAGGGTAGGCAGGCAATACAAATGAATGAAGAAGGTGAATTAGAGTCTATGAAATGTGCCCCTTTGAAAAGGAAGCTGCTACTTTTGCTGACTATAGTTGCCACGTGGGAATGAATGAAAAATTCAATCATATCAGACCTGCAGAGGATTTAAGAAAAATTGGAAATTTGAATACTCTGAGTATTAAAATTTTGTCAACTACAAAAAATACTATGCTAGTCAAACTTCATAAGTAGCAAGGATAACATTTTGTAACAGAATAAAGTGCAAAGTTATTGCTAAATTTTGAAATTATTATATCAAAGATTTATGATTAACTCTTTGATATTAAAATAAATTTGATTTATTATTTGCTTCAAATTGTTTTTTTTCTTCCCCTCTGCCCATTCTCAGTGTTGTTTGCACTCTAATGTAAAACCAGTTTCTTAATCAACATTTGTTAATCCCAGCTCCATTTTCTGGGGATTTCAAGGCTGGAAAAATCTTTAGCATACAGAGATGTGCATGTGGTTTATCATAAACATCTAAATATATACATCAACAAACACATCAACAAGCAAACAACAACAAAACGAAAAGCAGTATCTACAACTTGCATTCCATTTCTGGTGCAGTCTCTATCTTCTAGTCTACAAATACTGAGAGAACAGTCATTTCTCAAAAAGGGTAAGTCTTTGGAGAACTGAAGAAAATCCTCTTTCTACATGAATATCTCCAACCTAGATGACCTTAAGTTTTATGCTTTCTTATATTAAGGAGACATTTCCCCTGGTCTTTTACTTTGCTCCAACACATTTGCTTCAGTTCAATTCAATAAAAATGGTACAAAAAAAAAAATCTCTTATCAGATTAGCAAAGATTAGAAAGATTAAAAATACCCACTTCCTTTTTTTTTTTTTGCATTGGAAATTGAACCCAGGAATGCTTTACAGATGAAATATATCCCCAGTCCATCTTATTCTAAAATTTTGAGACAGAGTCTCCCTAAGCTGCTGTGAGTCTTACTAAATTGCTGAGGCTGGCCTCGAACTTGCAATCCTCTTGGATGACAGGCATGGCCATCGCCACCGGGCTCAGTCACTTACTCTTAACATTTTGTTGATGTTCTTCCAGGCTTTTCTTATGCTTGGAATACTTGATTTGCTTTATGCACACACACAAAGACACACACACACACACACACACACACACACACATATATAAGTATAGGTCTGGAGATGTAGCTCAGTAGTGGCAGAGTTAAAAAAAAAAAAAAGGAGTGACTTTCTGAATCTTAAATGGGCCAATGGCTATATTTTTATTTATTTTTAAAAAACTTCCTTATGCCTATTCTAAGTTTGCTTATATATGTACATATGTATACATGATTTTATTACATATATTTTGCCACCACACCCAGCTCAATATGTTATTTTATAATATAAAATGAATAATATTAATTTAAAAATTTAGTATTTAATTAAATTAATTAATTTATTTTGGGGGGGATTTCACAAACAGTAATTTATTGACTTGTGTTAATTAAAATTAAACCCAATGTCCACCAGAGCATTCCTGTACTCACAGGGTTATATTTTATTGTAGTTGCTTCACATTATAATTTCTCTGTCCCTTGGTTTTTGAAGAACCAAAATTGTATTTTATCGTATAGGTTTATCTCTATATGAATCTCACTAAAACATATCACGTTGTTCTTTGCTTTATTTCTGGAAATACTGTTATGTGTGCTTAAATTTTTCAGGATAATTTTTGATTCATCATTATGAACATTAAGCAATTACTTTATTCTGTAATGTGGTGGTATCGTTGGTAGGCAATTAAGTTATGTGATACTGTTTAACCACTGTGTAAATTGCCTGTATGAAAATGGCATAGGAAACTTTAGATAAACAAGAATAATGAAGGGAGATTGTCCCACCACGTACTTTAAAAGCTATAGCAGTGAATAATATTTTTATCACATAGAAGCTGGATATATAACCTAGATATTTATTCCACTATATCCAAGTATTTAGCATATAAAAATTTAGTATTTTATTATTATTGCAGTTCTGGGATCTTACCCAAGGCCTTGTGCCTGCTAAACAAGAACTATACTTACTTTTTTACTTCAATAAATCCAATTAGATTTTGATGTAAATCAATACATTTAATTTGCTTTGGGTAACTAGAGGATAATTCAGTTAATAAAATGTTTTAAAATTGTTTTCTTTAATTCCCTTCCTCTAAAATTTGTTTTGATTTGAGTGAATAAATTTGATTAAATTACTTTGAAGAAAATATTACAGTATTTATTTTTTGTTTCCAAGAACATGGATTGATATATTCTCCATTGTTAACCTATTTTATGCCAGTCAGTGACATTTTATATATATATATATTTTTATACCCATCCTTCATATATCATATTTTTTTCTGTCTGGGTATGTTTTTCACTTTGATACTATGAATACAGGTCTTCCATTCCTCATTAGATTTTTGAAATAGGACAACTATTGATTTTCTATACTTAAATCATATTAGTTATGACCACACTGAGGTTTCTTGTTAATAAAATGAATAACTAAGAGAGACACATATTTATTATGTCTACTGATAATCATATTCACTCATTAATGGGTGGGAACTTTCCATGTTTCATCATAAGGCTTATGTTTCAACTGCACTGACTCCCATTCTCTACAAATTAAGTATCCTACTTTCTCTTGCATTGCTGATTTTTCTCTCCTTACTGTATTATTCCTGTCAGCATTCAAACATCCTACAATCTTACTCATTTAAAAAATAAGATATAAAATCCTTTAACAGTTTATATTCCTTCCAGTTGCCACCTGATTTCTCTTATGACCTTTGTTTTAGTCAGCTTTTTGTTGCTGAGACCAAAATACCCTATAAGAACAATTCAGAGGAGGTAAAGTTTATTTTGGTTCATAGTTTCAGAGGTTCAGTCCAAGATAAGCTGACTTCATAGGTTTGGGTCAGAGGTAAGACAGAACATCATAGCAGAATGATGTGCTGGAGGAAAGTAGCTCAACCTCTAGACAACCTCCAGAGTGAGCTCCACTCAGCAATGACAAAATCCCCAATTATGCCCCCAGTGACATATTTCGTTAAGCCATGCCCTACTTGCTTACAGTTACCATCCACTTAACCCATATCAGTGGATTAATTCACTGATTAAGTTATGAATCTCCTAATCTGATCATCCCTTCATTGTCTCACACATGAGTTATAGATGATGTTTCATATCTAAACCATAACATTCTGCCCCTGGCCAAAAGTTTATGTCCATCTAATGATGCAAAATACATTTAGACCATTTTCAAGATTCCCCCATAGTCTTAACAGTTCCAGTATTACCCAAAAGTCCAAGTCCAAAATCTCATCTGAGAATCAAGGCAAACTCATGGATGTTTCCCCCTACAATAGCAAGAAAGAAATCCATATACATACAATATATAATTGCACAGAATAAACATTTCCATTTCACAAGGAAATTAGGGCACAGAAAGAAGGGATAGGATAAAAGAAAGATGGAAATTCAGCTGGGAAAACAAATTCTACAGCTCCATACTCAGCATCTGGGGCACATGTCATTGTGATGTTCTCTCCAAAGGGCTTGTGTAGCTATACCCATATGCCCTTGTTGGTTGCAGCCCACATGGCCTCTCTCTTAGCTTGTTTCTGCTTGATTCCTGCAGCTTTATTTGGCAGAAATCTCCACATTATGTCATGTCTTAATCTTGGGGCATTCCACTGGAGCTTTGGCTTCCTTCTCATATCTTTATGTATCACTCTTTCAGAGGCAGCCTGCAGGGACTCCAACCCTGCTTCACTTTGCTTGGCCTCCTAGATCTTCCTTTGAAAGCTCAGTGGAAGCTTCCATGACCCCCTAACTTCAGAATCCTGCATTTCTGCAGAATTAGCACTACATGGTTGATGTCAAGGTCTGTCACCACTTTGACCAAGTCTCCTGGAACCAAAGTTGCAGCAACCTCTGAGTGTTCGGATATCTGAACATGGTGAAAAAAACTTCCTAGTCTCCTCTGTGCAAGCAGAGTGTCCTATGGCCTCTTCTCAAAAGAATTTTTACTTTTGTATCCTTGAGCCTGAGGTGGGTGTGGTCTTTCCAATCTCTGAGGTTCCCACAAACCATCTTTCCTATTGCTTTTGTGCAAAGTACTTAGCATATCTTTAGTAGCTGTAATGTCTTTATCAACCACAATTTCCTTATTCCAGTTTTACTCACAATTTTCTGGCCAATCTTCATGTTTTTCAAATCTTTCCACTTTTGTTTCTGCTCCTGGTTGTAGCATTAAATTTGGCCAAAAGCTGCCAGCAATATCCATGCCACTGCCTGTATGCTGTGCTGCCTTTAAATTTTTCTCCATTAGATTAACTAGTTCATCACTTTTAAATTCAGCCTCATAGAAACTCTGAGGACATAGGAAAAATGTAGTCAACTTCTTTGCCGGAATGTAACATGAATGGCTTCTAGTCTAAATTTCAAGAGTCATCCTTCTCCTCTGAAACTTCATGAGCACAGTCTTTACTGCCCACAGTTCTATCAGCATTCTGGTCATTTGAGCTCCTACCAGAATTGCCTGTTAAGCTGTTCTTATAGTATTCTAAAACTTTTCCAACTTTTATCTCTAAACTTTTTTTTTTTTTTTTTTTTTTGCGGTGCTGGGGATTGAACCCAGGGCCTTGTGCTTGTGAGGCAGGCACTCTACCAACTGAGATATATCCCCAGCCCTTATCTCTAAACTTTTAAAAATTCCTGCCACAAATCAGCTCCAAAGGCTTCTGTACCACATATCAGGTTAATCACAGCAATAATCCCATTTCTAATTCCAATTTCTGTCTTAGTCAATTTTTTTTTTTATCATTGTAACCAAGGACTGACAAGAACAACTTCAAGGACAAAAGTTTAGTTTATTTTGGCACACAGTTCAGAGGTTCCATCTATGGTCTAACTCTAAAGCACTGGGCTCAATGTGAGGCAGAACATCATGGCAAAAGGACATGGCAGAGGAAAGCAGCACAGCACATGGTAGGTAACCAGGAAGCAGAGAGAGAAAGGAGGAGAGAGAGAGAGAGAGAGAGAGAGAGAGAGAGAGAGTGTTCCATTTACCAGGAACAAAATACAAATCCCACAGTCATGTTACCACTGATCTACTTTCTCTAGCCACAGCCTACCTGCCTATGGTTGCCACTCAGTTAACCTATATTGGTGGATTAACTCACCAATTAGGTTATAGGTCTCATAATCTAATCATTTCACCTTTGAACATTTTTTTTAGTGTCTTGCACATGAGCTTGTGGGGGACACTGCATATCTGAACTGTAATACCTTTGTAGCAAAATTCAGCAAAGGAGTAATGTCTCATTATTAACCCTCTCTCTTTGTGCAGAAGAGTTAACATAGCAGGACTGACTGTAAAAGGACTGCAATACAGGTGAACTTGAACTTCAGAAAGGGTTTGTACTGTCATTAACCGTAAGAGTGGTTTACTATGTCTAAACTCTACACAAACAACATCATTCATGTAGAACACCTGATTTCACTCTAGGAGTCTGAAATTTTGGTACACATCTGACTGAGCCTGCCTTCATGACCAGCTCCCAATACAAAATTTAAATTCGAAGTCTCTAACGAACTTCTCTACTTGACAAGATTTCTTACAACTCATTGCTAGGGGAGGGGATTTCAACGTCCTGTGTGATCCTAGGGAGAGTGAATACTTAGAAGGTAGTGCTTCATCCCAATTCACCCATTGCACCTTTTCCCTTTGTTGATTTTGTTTTGTAGTCTTGGGACTCTTCCCATTTTCTTCTAAATGTCTTCCTGTAAGGTGTGCATTCCTATGTCTCCACAGAACATACTCTTGTCAGGGTCCCCAGTGACCTCCAGGTTTCCCAGTTTAATGATCTTTTCCAAGTCTTTATCTATTCTGCTCTAAGAATAAGGGTAACATTTTCTTCCTTTTGAATGAGTATTATTCCTTGGTTTCTAGGACAACTCACTGTCCTGGTTTTCCTTTTATTTCATTGGCATGTCCTTTTTAATCTTCTTTGCTGAATGTTGCTCTGCTTCTTGAACTCTATATTAGAGATGACTTTATAATAACAAGTTTGTTGGCATGGTGGGGTGAATGTCTAATTATTTTTTCCCATATTTTTAAATTTGTTCATCATAGTGATGATGGGATTTGTTATTACACAATTGTATATGCATGCAATGAACATTGATGTGGCTGCATCACTGTAGTAATCTGATTTTAAGTCCTTTGGGTATAGGCCAAGGGGAAGGTAGTATTTTAAGGAGGGGACTAGTCAATAGTCTAAATGGAGTTGTGGTTCATATTCCATGAGGTATAAGAAAAATAATCATTGTTTTGTATTTAAGTACATCATTCATGACACAAGAACCTCACTTGAACATCACTTCAGTGATGTCATAAGGAAGAAAGCAATTATAATGGTTGCAGGCTGTGGTCCTAAAAATCAGGTACTATTACCTTTTGGATGCACATGACTCTCCCAGATGTACAGAAATAAATGTAAATAATTCTTTTAAGAATTCCATGCAGATGATAAGAGATAGAGATGGAAGCTGGAAGGGAAATAGCCTAAGAAGTGTTATGTTGGACTAAGAAGAAATATGTTTTATGTGGAACAGGGTGGATTTCTGCACATTTTAAAGTTGTTAGGAGTAAGATGGTTCAGAGTATGAATAATAAGAAGAAAGGTAACTAGTAATATAAGATTCCTGAGGAGCTGAAAGAAGATGAGTTCAGACATGTGTTGAAAGCTTGGCTGTTATTGGAAAGAGAGTCACTACTCCCACTGACATGGAAAAGAGTGGAGAAAGAATGAATGCAGATGGGTGTTAATGTATAAACCTGATATTCATTTGCTCCTTAAATGTATTTTAAGCCAAGACTTTGAGCCAGACATTGTCAGGTGTTTGAATTCCTCCCCCACCCTGTGCCAGGGATTGAACCCAGGGCCTAGGGCCTTATGCTTGCGAGGCAGGCACTCTACCAACTGAGCTATATCCCCAGCCCTGTCAGGTGTTTGAGATGCCTCAGTGAATAATAATGACAAAGATATCATGGAGCTTAGACATTAAAGGGAATGTGGCTGCATTTTTTTTTCTGACAAGTTGAAGGTCGTCCTCTTTATGTGAGGAAGTTGGCAGTGGTAGCAATGGCCTAAAGGAAAAACATGAAAGCATTGTCACTGGGGACCAGACAATAACTTGGCAAGTATTGTTGGGCATTGTTGAGGCCCCTTTGAAGGTGACGCTTATGCCTTTTTGGGAGACATTGTGTGGACTGGTGGGCAGCTTTATCTTGTGCAGCTTGGCTCTTAGGTATACCTCCAGGGAAAGCAAGAGGAAGGGTCATCTAGAAGAAGATTCTCCTACAGTGTATTTTTCTCCTGTGTATATATGCCCAATTTTATTTCTTATACCCATGTTTAATCTCCTTTTGTGTACTTGAGAAAAGGTTATCTATTTTATTGATGTGCTCAAATAATTTCCTTTTTCCTGTTTTTTCTCCAATACATTGTTTTTATCTTAATCAATTTTATACTGATTGATTTTTGTTCAAAGCTTCCTTCCCTCCACTTATTTTCATGAATTCCTAGTTATTTTATACTTTTTGCTTAAAAATAAAAAGGATCTTTTTTTGAGGACGGCTTTGTATCCACACAGTTGATTTGTAAATACAATATTCTTTAATTTATACAATGCTTTTAATTGTGCTCATTATTTTCCATTTTTCTCTTTCTCTAGGAATTGAAAATAGGGATTTTTAATTTCCATTTGATTGTGATAAACTATTTAATCATCATTACACATTTTTGGTTTTATTACACTATAGTGAAAAAATAGGCAGTATAATTTCTGTATCAGGGAATTAATTAAGTTTATGTTTGTATTTGTTCCTTCTGTTCCAAAAATCCTATTAGCTCTCAATTTTGACAACTTTATTCTTTTTCTGTCAATCTGTAAGTTTTAGCATTCTTCTTCTTCTCTTACTTCACTGGATAATATTGAAGAAGTGGTGATAGTAGGTTTTTTCTTTTCCCTGTCCTTAAATACTTTAAAATTTTCACATTTTGTTATATAGTTTCTTATATAGTTTGTTATATGCTTGTTATATGGTTTCTTCCTCTTCCTCCCTCTCTGTCTATTCCTCTCTTTCTTCCATCCTTCCTTCCTTTCTCCTTTCTTTTTAAAATTTAATTAATTAATTATTTGACACAATATTTGTACATATTTATGGAGATACATATAAAACATGCCGGTGAGGAGTCAAAGAAAGGGGAATTCTTAAATACATCAAAGGGAATTTAAAATAGTACAGCCATATGTTTCCCCCAAAAGATAGAAATGAAGCTGCTGTGTGATTCTTCCTTCCTTCCTTCCTTATCTTTTTAAAGACTTTTTTTTTATCAAGTTAACATAATTTTTTTCTCTTCTAATTTGCTCATGAATTTATTTGAACAAATATAATGAAAGTATGCTTAATTTTAGGCCACATCTTTTCTGTATCTATTGAGATGATTTAAGTATTTTTCTCTTTTAATCTGCTCTTGCTGCCATTACTTATTCCTTCTCTAATGCTTTCCCTTTCCTTATGTAAATCCAAGTTTCTGACCTAAATCATTTCCCCTCTTTCTGAAGGACTTCTTTTAAACATGTCTTACAAGGCAAAACTACTGGCAACCAATTTCCCTCAACCTTTATGTGTTTGAGAAAGGCTTTACTTCTTCTTCATTTATGAAGAATAATTTTATAAAATACAGAAATTCAGTTGGTGGGCTTTTTATTTTTAATTCTTTAAATATTTCACTTTACTCTCTTCTTGCTTACATGCTTTCTAAGTAGTAAAACGTAGATTTTATCTTTGCAGGTCTATAGGTAAGGTGCTTTTATCCTTTATCTTCTGGCATCTTTCAATTTTTTTCTTTATTTTGATTTTCTGCAATGGGAATTATATGCAGTTGAAATAGTGTAGTTTTATTTGGGCATTTATTTGCTTGGTGTTCTCTGAGCTTCCTACATCTGCAGTTTACAGTGAGACATTCATTTGGGAACACTCTTAGTCATTATTGTTTCAACTCTTCCTTCCCCTCTTTTTTCTCTCATTCTCCTTCTGGTATTCCCACTCTACACTTGTTAACACCTTTTGTACTTGTCTTACAGTTCTTGGATAGTCTGTTTGATTTTGTTTTCATTTTATTCTGTGTTCTTCCTTTTTGTAAATATATTTTGACATATCCTTAAGCTCAGAGATTCTTTCCACAGCTGTGTCCAGGCTTCTAATCAAGGTATTCTTTATTTCTGTTGGTGTTTTTGATCTTTATCATTTCTTTATCATTCTGGCATGGAATTTCCATCTCTCTGGCTTACCTTATCCCTCTGTTTTTGCCTGTGGTCTGCTTATGTTGAAGTCCTCAGCATTCTAATCATAGTTGTTTAAAATTGCTGATCTGATCATTCCCACATTGCTGCCCCATCTCACTCTGCATCCAGTGCTTTCTCCACTGCTTCAAACAGTGCTTTTTTAGCAGGCCTATTTTTTGGTTAAAGATTAGACCTGATGTGCTGGTGAAGGAAACTGGTAGATAGGCTGTTGGTAATGTGGCTGTGGTGTGTGCAGGGCGGAGAAGGATTCGATGGTCCTATGATTTATATATGGTTGGGTCCCAGTCCTTTGGTGAGACTTTTCCTGAGACTGTGAACTTCACAAGCTCTTGCTTCTCAGTTTTCTCTCCAACTTAGTTGGAACTAGACTATTAAACAGGGCTGGATTTTTCCTTTCCCTGGGCAGATTGGTCCCTGATGAAACCTCCATAGGTTAGACTCAGATGCAATAGTCTCTTTTGAGGGAAGACCTTGTTAAGAACAATTTGCACCTACCTATTTCCAAATGGCTACCTTACTTTTCTCTCTGCTGGAAGCAGAGGGGATTTTTTTCATACCTTTACTGGAAAAGTCTGGTCTTGCTTCTTGAAGTAAAACTCACAAAAGCATCAACACATCCCTAAACCTTGGCCTCCATGAGTTTATACTCAGATCTGTCCACACTGAGCCTCCGGCAATTTGCCAATTGTAGTTCAGATTTTTTTACTCTAATAATATATCTATCACACACATATAATGAAATTTCATAGTATATATCATCTATATATAGCAACCTCATATATCATATGTATTATATAAATATACTCACATGTACACACATACCATATTACATATCACATCATATACATGCCAAAGTCATAATACTGGAACAAATATGACTTGATTGGGATGTGTTTTTTTTTTTCTTAACATTCCAGTCAATTAGGCTTGCTCAAATTTTCTTTTGTATTTTTATGCATATGTTTATAAGTGAGAATTTCCTGTAAATTTCCACTCCCTGATCTTGTTTAGTTTATGTGTCATGATTACGTCAGCCTCATAAAAAGTTGTGGAATATTCTTCCTTTTGCTATTCTCTAGAAATGTATGAGTAATATTGAAATGATCACTTCTTTGAATGTTTGTTAAAACTTGCCTAAAAATCTTTCAAGATCTGACATTTCCTCTGTGGAGAAAAATTTAAAGTACTGATTACTTATCTTCAATGGCTATAAGGCTACTCAAATTTTCTAATATTCTTGGATCAGTGTTGATACGTCATAGTTTTGGGAATTACTATATTTGGAATTTTTTGGTACAACATTCTCTTACATGTTTTGAAATAGCTATAAAAGCTAAACTTAGCGCTAAAATTTTTCTTTTATTCTTTAGGTTAATTTGGAACTCTGTGCTTTTTCTTTGACATGGAAAGGTAAATTCCTTTAGATACTATCTCTTTCTGCTATTCTAAGTGCTTGAGAGCTATCTAACAGGTTCCTCTTCTATGCGGGTTATCTATCTGTGTAAACATGCCCCTCTTCATTCTGGACATGCAGTGTAGTAATCAGCTTTTCTTCACTGTGACCAAAATGCATGACATGAAGTTAAAAGAAAAAAAAAGTCAATTTTGGTTTATGATTTCAAAAATTTCAGACCATGGTCCACAGACTCCATTGCTTTGGGCTGGAGACAAGGTAGAACATCATGGTGGAAGGGTGTGTCAGAGGAAAGGTACTAAACTTGTAGAAGCTGGGAAGCAGAGAGACAGAGAGAGAGAGAGAGGAAGGGGCTGGGGGCAAAATATGGTCCTTAATCACCTACTTCTTCCAGTTGTGCTCCACTTGCGTATGGTTTCCATCCATTCAAATTAATCCATTAAATGGAGTATAATCCAATCACTTCCCAAAATCACCACCTCTGTACATTGTTTCATTGGGGACCAAAGCTCCAACACGTGAGCTTTGGGGGACATTCAAGATCTAAACCATAACACACAGGTAGACTACATTTCCCAGCTTGCCTTGGATTTGGGTGTGGCCTTATGCTTGAGCTTTTGTCACCGGAAGATGAGCCAAGCCATGCACCTGCTTGTAGATCTGGCTTGTGAAGACATGGTTACTAATGGAGACCCACTTCAATTTTGTGTCACAAACAAAATGGCCTCCAAGACCTGGTGCCTTTACACATCAACCATTTTGATGGTTCTTTGCTGGTTTTTCCTGGGATCCATTTTGTGACTGCATTAAGCCCTACATATTGGGGCTCTCATGTTCATTGGGTCTGGAGTGCTGAGATTTTCCTCTTGATAGCCTGTCTCTGGTGTACCATCCCATTCCCCATGGCCTCTAAGTGACTTCTTTCTCCGGCAGGGCTGCTTGGTCTTATGATTTGTGTCTCAATGTCCCTCGAAGGACCGTATGCTGAAGGCTCCATCATTAGCTTGTGGTGATATGTTGTGGAACCTTTAGAAGGTGAAGTCTAGTGGAAGAAAGTTAGGTTATGAGGGGCATGCCCTTGGAGGGGATGTTAGGACCCCATTCGTTCTCTCTCTCTCTCTCTCTCTGTTACTTTCTGGCCATCCTCTACCACATTCTCCCCATCATACTGTTCTGCCTTGCCACAGGTCCAGAAGAAAGTAATTATGAACTGAAACCTCTAACACTGAGCCAAAATAAATCTTTTCTCCTTTAATTTGGTTATCTCAGGTATTTTGTCACAGCAGTGGAAGGCTGACTGACACAATGGGATATCCTTGCAACATGGTAGTTGGGCACCAACAGGGAAAATGTAGAAGCTGCCAACCACTTTAAGAACTGAGTTCAGAAGGCCTATAATGCTGTTTTCACATAGTTGATTAGCCATAAGTCCAACCCAGATTCAAGGGGAGAGGAATTAGACTCCATTTCTTCAAAATCACGTTGTAAAAGGACATGGGCACAAACAGACATAATTCACTGGGGACCATTTCTAGTATTCTAACATATAGGCTCTGTATCTTCCCATACAGGATACTCTCCTTCTTCTCCTGACAGACAGGTAGATGCAGATGCTCAAAGAGGCTTCATGGTTCATGAAATGAAGATAGAGGGGCCCTCTGTCAGAAAGCTCCTCGCCTCTAATCCCCGCCCTGTGGGATTAAATGTGTAAGCATGAAATAACTGTGGGTTAAGCTACTAACATTTCAGGCTTTGTTTATTAAAGTTAATCTTGCCTTAAAATACAACTTTGAGCTAAACTCATAGCTTGAAGTTTTTCAAACCATGCAGGTAGAATGAACTGGATAACAAACCTATGACAGGAATATTTTGTGAACATAATCTTTCAGAGGGTATTTTTTTCTTCTTCACCCAAGTCAAGGTCAGAGATAATCAACTTTTCTTGTTGATCCATATGGTATGAACTGGGAGAGGGTTTAGAGAGGGTAGGCAGTGAAGATAGATTTCTCTTTGTTTCTTGTTTATTGTTATGCACAATTGCATTATTGTATTCCATTGTAGATCTGTTATGTGGGTGAGGACTGGCTTTTGTCTCCTGATTTCAGCAAATCCCTCCACCAGTTGAAAACAACAAATCTCAAGTCCCTTTGGATTTGGCAAATGCCCTGAGCCTGATGTTGGCCTTGACTCTCTGCTGGCCTGTCTGAATTGCTGCTCTCAATCAGTGTTTGGCCTGTGAGAAGTCCACACTTTCTATCCACTTCACAGTTGCACTTGAAAATATGTTATTTATATTTTGGCTAGCATTTAAAAAATTGTTTTTAGTGGGAGGGTCAGTCTGGTTTTGTTATGTTTAATGTTGGCAAGAAAAGAGCAGGGCATTTGTTTTTAAATGCATTTAAATTTGTGTGTTTCTCTTAACTTTCACAGATTTACTGGTCTCCTTTTGCTTTCGTGAATTTTTTATTCACATCGGTTTTTATTACTTTTTAAATTTATTTTTGTTTAGTGTTTTAAACTACACAGTACTACCAAGTGTACTCTACCAAAAGTTCTGATGATATTTCCATGCACTGCAATCTCTTCTGGCTAGTTACATTCCAAACCACTAGGAAGGTCAAGATTGACACCACCCTGCCTTTCCCTATACAATGGGTCCTATTGAACAAGTCTATTCCTGTCTTTAAGCCCTCTCAGAGTTAAGTAAAATTTGTCTCATTCCAGTGGATTCTATTTTATTTGCTGTGCAATTTGCTATGAATTCTAGGTTTCCCCAGATTTTCTTCAATTCAACCTTCTCAGCATTCAATATTTGTCTTAGATTGAGATCACTCAGCAGCAGACCCTGAGACAAGGTTTTTAAAGTACGTATTTATTTGGGTGGTGATTCTAAAATCACCTATCCAATCAAATTCTGTTTGTATAATGAACTGAATATAAATGTGAATGTCCAAGACACTAAGGTCATAACTAATCAGAACCGGGTTGTACATAATAGTAAGACAGATGCTATCCTAGTCCACTAAGGCTTCTAAAACAAAACACCATAACTGGGTGGCTTGTAAATAGCAGAAATTTATCCTCATCCTGTCTGGAAAGTATAGGATCAGGGTGTCAGAATGGTCAGGTTCCAGTGAGGGTCCTCTTTCAGGCTGCAGACTGTCACCTTCTTGCTGTGTCCTCACATGGTAGAAAGGGCAAATGAACTTTCTTGGGCTTCATTTGTTTTTTGCTTGTTTGTTTTTGGTCCTGGGTATTGAACCCAGGGTTGCTTTACCACTGACCTACCTACCCAGTTCTTTTTATTTTTTCTTTTGAGACAGTGTCTTGCTAAATTGCTGAGGCTCTCCTGGAACTTGTGATCCTCCTGCCTTGATTCCAAGTTCCTGGGATCCTAGGCATGCACCACTTGCCAAGTTCCTTGGGACCATTTTATAAGGGCACTAGTCCCATCATGAGGCCTCCACTTTCCTGGTCTAATCACCTTGCCAAAGTCCTGCTTCCCAATCCCATCACCGTGAAGGTCAAAACATCATTTGAGTTATAAGGGACACAGGCATTCAGACCCCAGCAGATGCCATTGACACAGTTTTTGATACATAGCACCCTATCTTATAGTCATTAAAGTAATAGTAATAACGATGATGATGATGTAATAGTTATGGAGCCTTTCTATGAGCCTTTTATTAAATTTAATTAGCAATTCTAAAAAATCCAATGAGGCAGCACATTTTTTTTATTTCCATTCAGTAAAGTGAAACACTAAAGAAGAGAGAGATTACTTAGTCTAACATCACACAACTAGTAATCAGTACAACAAAATGAGAACCCAGGTACTACAAAAAAGTACATGTTCCTAAATACTATGCCATCTATTGTCATGAGTTTATTCTATTAATTTAAGTCCCTTGTGAAAAATACGGAACATGTGGAAAAGTAGAAGGGGAGAAATGGCACTATGAATTTAATCCAGCCATGATCCTAGTGAAGCCTATGAGGCAATTTGTTTTACAGATAAAACAAGCAAAACCAAAAAACTGTCACTTCAATAAACTGGGAAAATTACTTGAGGAATTTTAGCTGAAATGAGGAAGGAAGAAAGGTAGCAAGGAGTCAGCAGAGAGAAGGAAGAGGGAGAGGAAAGGAGGGAGTAAAGAAGGACAGAGGGAAGTAAAACCAGGATGCAAGTCAAATTTTTCTGCATCCAAAACACAACTTCCTCCCCACCCCCCATCCCCACAAGTACTAGTGATGGAACCCGGGGGCACTCTACCACTGAGACACATCTCCACCCACTTTTTAAAAAAATATATTTTATTTAGAGACAGGATCTTGCTGAGTTGCTTAGGGTATCACTAAGTTGCTGAAGCTGGCTTTAAACTCGAGATCCTCCTGCCTTGGTCTCCTGAGCTGCTGGGATTACAGGCGTCCACCACTGCATCTGGCTGGTTTTTTATTTTGAAAGAGGCTCTCACCGAGTTGCACAGGCTGGCCTTGAACTTGTGGCACTCCTGCTTCAGGCTCTCAGGTAGCTGGGATTACAGGCATGTGCCACACCACCAAGCCATCTTCATTAATTCTAATACTCCAGTTGGCATAGGGTATTTATTTTAGGAATGATCATGAGATCTAAAGGCAGTTCTGTTAGAATGTATGGGTGTCTATTTAGTTGTGACAGTGTATAAATCTTTTAATCTGCACACAGATTGTGTGGGCCTTTGCTCCAAGGTTCCACATTATGAAAACTAGCAGTGACTTAACTTTGTATCTCTAAATTGGACACAGAAGTGACTAAAACACTATCATAGCCTTTTAGAAGTCTGTTGCTCACTGAAGCTTATGCCTTATTTAAAATAAACTCAAGTCAGCTGGGGTAGCACATTCCCATAATCCCAGATGCTTGGGAGGCTGAGGCAGGAGGATGAAAGTTCAAAGCCAGCTTCAGCAACTTTCGAGGCCCTAAGCAATGTAGCGAGACCCTGTCTCAAAATAAAAAATAAAAAGGGCTCAGGATCTAGTTCAGTGGTTAAGCACCCCTGGGTTCTATTCCTGGTACCCCAAACCATCTAACAAACAAAAAAGTCTCAAATTAATACCCTTTTCTGCCAATAAAAGCAGCATGATCTAAACCATCAAGATAAAATGAGAGTATATTATGCAATTTTAAAAGGAAGTTATTTGCTTTTTATTTTAAGCATCAAAGTAGAAAGATGGGTAGAAGAAAAAAATCCTTGGAGGAAAACAAATCAGGGCCCAAGGCAGGGCAAGCACATAACAATCTGTTTAATTATAATAATTTATAAAAGCTCATTATAGGATGATTTTCAATGATCATTCACTGGATCACAACAGATCTGACCTGGAATGTCTTAAGATAGTTGCTTTGTTAGCAATCAGTCTGAAATTCTGAGAACTGCCAGGAGAGCATCTGCAATCTGCTATTAGTGGGTGAAAATATAAATTATTTTTAGCCATGGAGTATGTGGTTGTCACTGAGTGTTCCGTGATTAGATATTTTAGAGAGAATTGGACAAATGACACAATTAGGAGGAGTCAACCCTTCTAATATAATAAAACCTTGAGATAGACTTTTCATTTTGTACCCAGTCTGATAATTAGAACCTCATACATGTTCTTAATTTTATGGTTTCTAATTTTTGTTGGTGGCAACAGCCCTTGGCCTAGCCATACATTTTCCTCCGGTAAACAAACATCATTATCTACAAGGAATCTTCTACTCAAAATAGCTGATAGTTGATAGTCAACTCAGATACCACAATTTTGAGCTTCTTTCCAATATGGGTTCAGTTTGTATGGTTTTTCAATCAATTCCTTCTTCATCTATTTTACATTGCTATAACCGAATTCCTAATGCTGGCTACTTTCTAAAGAAAAAAGATTTATTTCACTCAGTATGGAAAGTGGAAAGTCTAAGATCTGGCACTCCCATCTCTTTGGTGTTTGGTGAGGGCCACTTGGCTGGGTCACAGCATGAAGAGAAATGGAAAGGGAACCCGCCGCACTCCTTTACAATAACCCACTCTCATGGGAGGTAACTCATTCCTTGAGACCAGTATTAACCCCTTCTGAGGGCACCCCCACTACCTTAATTAGATTCCTTACTCGTCACCTTTTCAAAGTTCTACTTTCTCAACACCATTGCACAGGGGCCCACACTTTCAGTACCTAAACTTTTGGAGAACACATTGAGCCATATCCAATAACACCTACCATTTTTAAAAAAAGGATTTCATACAAGTAAGTTAACCTCGGATGATTAGAGCTGAGCTCCTTACAGTGTGGTTCCTAAACTGGCAGAATGAGCATCACATGGATGCTTGTTGGACATGGAGAGTCTCAGACCTCACTCAGATCACTTTATTCAAATCTCTTGCAGGTGAGGCCTGAGATTCCATGCATTATATAAGCTCCCCAGGTGATTCTTCTACACAATATGTGTTTAAGATGCTAGATATTAGAGCTAGGTCAGAAAATTTTCTGTAAAGTTTCCAGATCACTAATAATTTAGGCTCTGGTAACCTAAACAGGCTGTGATAAGTGCTTGTTATGCCATTGTAGGAGCAGAAGTAGACAGCAACATGGATGTGGATGTGTTCTAATAAAACTTTATTTACAAAAACAGACTCTGAGTGGTGTTTGGCTCATGGCCCCAGTCTTCTGACTCCTGGGTTAGAACTTGAAGTGGAGTACGAGAGAGAGAGAGAGAAAGAGAGAGAGAGAGAGTTTGTATGAATGTATGGCTCAAGGAAACACCTTTGACAATAAATAAAAATAAATGAAAAACCTCAAATATTACTTTGGATCAACATAGAGATCTGCATTCTGGCAGGTTGGTAATAAGTTCCCTATCAGCTACCAATATATGTATAACAAACAATCTCCAATCTTAGTGGTTTAAAATAATAAGAATTAATTATTGTTCTTCTGGGCTTGGTTCATCTATTCATGTGTCTAGGCTTGACTGTGGGTGGTCAGCAGCTCTCCTGGTCTTTGATGCATTCTCTTTCACATTTGAGGGTGGCAGGATATCGAATCGTCTAGGATGGTGTCAGCTGGGACAGTTGGATTTTCTCAGGTTAGCCTGGTCTAAATTTTCTTCTGTGGTGGTGAAAAGGTTTTAAAAAAGCGAGCAAGGAGAAGTGTGCAGGAGTTCTCAAGGTACATAATCATTAGGACAGAAGATTATCCCTCCCATCAAAGTGTCGTCATTTCCCCATATCTTGAGTTTTGTCTGGCTTTGTCATTTGCTTTGGTCAACTGATTAGCATAGCAGTGATGGTGAACAAGTTTTAAGCATAGCCCTAGAGTGGCCTGGAGCTCTGTGGAATGACCATCCCCAGGCTAGCCTGCTAAAGGTGAGGCAACCCATAGATCAGAGTCAGGATATCCTAGCTAGCTCTCCCTGAGCCCACCTACATGTGACCTGAGATGCATGCCCAAGCCTGGTGAGACCAAAAGAACCACTACCCAGCACAACTCAGCCCAAACTCTAATGCAAAGAAGATTAAGCTGTTAAGTTTAAGGATAGTTTTTACAGCATAAACCGAGATATCATACATATAAAATGACCAACATTTGCTCTGTCTCCTTTTATGATGATGAAGTGAACGGTATTTAATTGTGTACTCCAAATTGTACCTCAACACATTGTTTAAATATTGGCGTGGGTCCTTCTGCTTGTCTGTGACTGCTGTTGATTCAACAAGCATCTCCAGAGCAGGGTGGGAGTTTGTCAAGACCTAATTCTTATCTGCAAGAAACTCACAGACCTATGGATAAGACAAGTCTGTAAATAGATACCTGACAATCCAATACGATATGTGTTGACATTAAGTTGTGGAAGCACAAAGCTGTCAAAGAAGTGACTTGCCTGGAGAAAT
>JAJEJO010002014.1:596661-617414 GCA_020662805.1 Glaucomys volans
CCTAACTAAATCTTTAGTGATCTATTTTTCAAGAGAAATGATGTTGAGATTCTGAGACAATGTAGAGGAAAAGCATGGAGAAAGGTTGAGCGGGAAAGGGGGAGACTGGAAAAGCAAAATGGAATCCAGGACACAACACCACATTTTTGTCAGATTAGAGTCATAAAATACTTTAACAAAAGCAGGGTGAGAAGAGAACACTGGCTAAGGCCCAGAGTGAAGGAGCTGTCCTTGATTCTCCTCTTTCTCTCTCTACACCCCCTTTTCCTACCCACACACGCACACGGAGCGATTTCATTAACCTGTCCTCCCAGTTCTCCATGGGGATGCTCCCAATCTGACAATATTGTATCAGCTCCGCGGCAGCAGTTCTGCTCTTAGCCAATACAGTTCCTAGCCTTGATATGATGATAACCTCCCAAATTCTCCTGTTCTCTCTTCCCCCACATCAGTTCATTATTCAGACAGCAGCCAGAGTCATAAAAATATACATATATATAGCTCAGAGCTCCCCACATAAAACTAGCAGATTTCCTGGTAATGAGGATAAACTCAAGGGCTCTCTTTGTGCTGACTCCACCTACTTCTCTGGGTCATCCTGTGCCTCTCTCCCCCTTCTGCATTGTTCCCTATGCTTTTCCTGTTCCTGAACTCACTGAGCCACTACCTCCTTTGAGCTTTGGACTGACTGTTCCTTCTGCCTAGAGCTCTCTCCTCCTGATGCCCCAGGCCTGGCTTTTTTCCATCTGGTCTCAGGTCAGATGTTTTCTCTCCAGATAGGCCTTCCTCCTCTTTCCTTTGCAATGTAGCATCCACTTATCACATTCCATCACATCATTGTGTAACTTCCTGCATAGCATGCATCTTGAAAACATCTCATTGACTTTCCTAACTTCCTCCCTCCATCTTCCCTTTTCCTTCCTTCCTTTGTTTCTCTTTCTCTCCCTTTCCCCCACGTGCATGTGCATGTCTTGCTCTCTTCTTTACTCTTGTGATTTTCTGGCTTCTCTTATTACCATGTAGTCTGCGCATATGCACCAGAAAGACAGGGGACCTAATATATACCCAATAAGTGTGGATTTTCTTTTCTTTTTTGTACTAGTGATTGAACTCAGGGTCACTCAACCACTGAGCCACATCCCCAGCCTGTTTTTTATTTTTTAAATTTTGAGACAGGGTCTTGCTAAGTTGCTTAAGGCTTCGATAAGTTGCTGAGGCTGGTTTTGAACTTGTGACTTTCTTGCCTTGGCCTCCCAAGACACTGGGATTATGTGCCACCACACCAGGTCCAATAAGTTTTTGAAAGATGGTTGAGACACATTTCTAAATCTGTGACAACAGTGGCAGAAAGGGAAAAAAGAGGACCAGAAGCCAACTCCTAGTTTTTTTGTAATGATCATACTACTGTGAATGGGAGATGGGTGATGGGGGAAGATGCTGTCAACCACATCTGGATTACTTTTAGAAGAGAACATTTGAGGTAGAAAATGACGAGATTGATTTGAGACTGTTAGAATTTAATAGAATCTAGAATCTAATGTGCTAGAAGATCCTTGGGGAGAGGTACATTGCCCAGTTAAAATTTGGGTTTGGACCTCAGGGATGAAGGGAGGGCTAGAGACAGAACATTCATCATTGTAACTCCAGATAAACCAACATTTCTGCAAATATTTATAATTTGACAATATGTGGTAACATACTCTTTATAAATGTAAATGTTTTAAGTATAAACATTTGTAGATATAAAGATATACGTATAATGCAAATTTCTATTTTATAAATGTAAATGTAAAAAGGTTTTATGTTCTAGGACACCATAAGTGGTTATACATAGATATAAAAAATGATAGGATTTTTAAATTTTAAGTGTTTAAGAATCATTCAGAATCATTTCAGAAGTATATTGCTTCGTGATGAGTTTTAGGATATATTTATATCATACTTCTGACATTTGCATTATATTAAGTAGTTTGTAGTTTTTTTCCTTGTTTTTTTTTTTTTTTTCTGTTTATTGACCCTTCTGAAAATCAGTAGTTTTAAATCAGAAGAATTAGAATGAGATTAATTCACAAATTCATTCTTCTCTGTTGGTTTTCCTGCTAAATAAATTTAACCAAATCATGTATAAGTTGATAGAATGTTGAATTGTTCTATTTAAATGAAGAAGAGTTTCTCTGCTGTTACAACCTTGGGTGTGGGAGAAAGAGAACTTTTTTTATTTTGCTTTTAGAAAAGCATACTGCATTTTAAAAACAATCACATCTATCATTAAATAAATCCTTTATCACAGGTCTTTACTGTATTTTGAAATTTCCAACATAGCACATGTTTCTTTCTAACAAACCTGTCACAGTGAGTTACTACCTGATAGGTGTAAACAACTAGGTGAGAACTCTTTAGCATGTGCCATTCTGTGTACATAAAATGTTTTCTTAATGTTTGGAAGTGACTAATTTTCTTAAGCACACTGAATCCATTCTTTGAGATATATTTTATGTAGTTATTTTGTTGAGAAAACTTCATTTCCTATATTCAATTCAGCACATGTTCATTTCCTGTATATTAAACACCTGTACCAAGTATGTTGGGGGAGGAAAGGAGAGTGAAGCCAGACCCCAGACTCCAAAGCTTAATACAGAAATGTTTGAGTGTGTTGGTCAGCACTGTGTTGCTGTGACCAAAGTAACCAACAAGAATAACTTAGAAGAAGAAAAGTTTGTTTTGGTTCCTTGTTCCAAAGGATTAGTCCATAATTGGTTGAATTCATTGCTTGGGGCCGAGGATGAGGCAGAGTATCTTGGTGGAAGGGCATGGTGGAGGGGTGCTACTTCATTCATGGCTTCCAGGAAGCAGAGCAGACAAGGGGCTTTAGGGAAGAAAGAATCCTCCCAGGGCATGCCCCCAATGACTCAGCTGCTCAAGTCATGCCCCACCTGCTTACAGTTACCACTCAGTCAGTCCATTCAAACGAGGATGAATTGATTATGTTACAGTTCTCACATTACAGTGATTTTCCCTCTGAATATTTTTGCATTAACAAAGGAGCTTTTGAGGATCACCTCATATCCAAACCATAACACCAGTTCTCCAAAATACAAGGGATGCTATAAGCACATTGCTATTGTTTCTCTTATGTCATCTTCATAAATGTTGGATTCATCAACCATCCAACAAGTATCCAAGGGTTTCACATCTGCAGATTCAACGAATCCTGCATTAAAAATATTTTTAAAAATATTCTGGAAAGTTCCAGAAAGCAAAACTTGAAATTGCCTCATACCTGGCCCATTTATGTACTCTGTGGTTAGACCTATGATGATTTTATCCATCCTGAATGTGTGCAGGCTTTTCCCCTTGTCATTATGCCCTAAACAATAAAGTATAACAGCTATTTACGCAGCATTTATGTTGAATTAGGTATAGTAAGTGATTTAGAGATGATTTAAAGTACACAGGCGGATGGGTATAGGCTATGTGCAAAATTTATGCCATATGAAATAAGGAATTTGACCATACAAAGTTTTTGGCATCCTTGGGGGTCCTGGAAACAGTCCCCCATGGATACAGAGAGATGACTGTATTATTATTCAAAAAAGGAGGAAAATTATGAATAATGTGGTCTTAAAGGCACAACTTCCAGATTCAAATTTCTAAGCTTGAAGTTTGGTGTATTAATCAAAGTAAATGATGATAACTTCTGTATCAAAGATCCCGAAATCCATAACTCAATACAATGTGACAACCTGGACACCGCTGTCCAGGGTAAACAAGAAGGGCCTATTGGACCTCTCTCTTCCATGAGGTGTCTCAGAGGTCCAGGCTCCTTTTATGGAGTAATTCTACTATCTGAAGTGCGTCCAGTCAAAGATAAAATAAGCATCCAAAACTGTGTCACATATTGGAGGGGTCAGATCAGAAAAGTGACATTTATCACTTCTGATCATATCCCACTGGCCAGAATCAGTCACATGGTCTACCTGATCATATGGTATTAGGAATTTACTTGCAGGGATTAAAGATTGGTAAATAGGAGTCATGGCATGGAGGACTTGAAATGCCAGGCCAAGGAGTTGGTCCTTAATTCCAAATCAAACTAGGACCTATTGCTGGATTTTGGCAAAATGATTTGATCAAAGACAAACATGAGGAGGTCATTTGACAGCAGAGTGGTTGGGAGGGGTCACAATGGTGATAGAAATTATTTGTGTGATAGGAAATGGACTAAAAAGTGGCTTTGGGAAAGGAAAGGTGGACAGTTAAGAAATAACTGTTTTCAGTTAGGTTCTCTACAAGCAAAGCCTGAGTACAGGTACCTAGGCAAGTAGTTTATTGAGACATTGTCCCTAGGAGAAACCAGTAAGGAACTGGGGGAAGCAGAACAGAGAAGAGACCAATCTTTCAAGGCAAGTGTCAGTCTTCACTGGGTCCCACTGCTGACCCTGGAGCACAAATGACAGCTCAAAATTTGCTTTGGCATTAAGGGACCATACTTCTCCATCAGCTATTGATTAGCTGTAGGCCACCCCAGGCAGATACAAACTTTTAAGCATTGGGAAGAAAGAATGCCAATAGTTTAAGGGAAGCTCTCTGAAGAAGGGTTCTTATGGAAAACCACTAGAAGCAAAGCAGCCAGAATCAGGAAGATGGGCACAGAGAACTGGTAAAAGTGACTTGAGGGATCTAAGTCTCATCTGTAGCATTGGCTACAGACATGGTGCAGTTTGAGTAGAGGGAAGTTGAAGGGAGAGAGACACAGGAGAGGGAGGTAGAAAGGAAATATGAGTAGCACCAATTTCTGAGCAGTTACCTTGGGAGAAGGTGTCACCATCAATAGGAATAAGAATATCAGAAAGGAAATTGGGTCAAATGAAGAAAGGCAGGGAAGATGAAGATGTCTGTTTTGGATATAGAATCTATATTTTCCACAAGTTCATTGTTTACAATGCTGGAAATAGCTCAATTTTTGAGTCATGAAGAAGCCCTAAAATTTTGTCAGTTGCATGAACTCAAAGCTCTTGTAATGGTGGGTCTCCATTTTCCATCTCAGTGCCTTGAATTCTTTCCATTTTCTGAATATGTCTAACTAATTTTCACAGGAGGGCGATCAAAATGAAGCATTATTAAATGCTTTCAATTATACAGAGGAAATACATAATTGAACGGCAATGTTTTATTGCTACTAACAATGAAAGTTGAACCAGATATTGATCACATTAGTATATTGTTCAAGTTAAACAAGACTGAACAAGAAACCGTTAAGCTTTTTTCCTCTGGCCTCCAGGGTTAGTCTAAATGAAAAAAAAAACAACTGCTGTCTGTTAAAATATACACAAGAGCAATCTTTAGCCAACAAACTAAATTGTGATAAATGAGGGAAAGGAACAGGCACTCTCAGAAAACAACAAATATTTTCTAATGTAGCATAATTACTTGAATCTTGACTCTGAAGCAACATTCTTACTCCATTTCAGTTTAGCATGGGTCCTGGGTGCTCTTTATATTCTGAATCTATTCCAGATCTTGTGGGAAATGGAGAATGCAAGAGTCTTGGTTCTCTGTTCTTACAATATTTTTTTGTTTTAAATTTGGAATAAGACCATGCACATTTAAATCCTCCCAGTGCCATTAAGCTATGTGATCTTAAATAAGTCATTTTGTTGCTTTATTCAAAATTCATTGATTAATACTTGCCATGTGCCAAGCACACGTGCAGATAATGAAACCTTTAAGCCTTTTTATTAAGCATGGAGGTGATAGCATCTTCCTTCCAGGACTATGCTATTTTTCCAAGTGTGGTGTTCAGATGAGCAGTATCAACAAAACCTGGGCATGTGGTGGAAGTGCAGATCCTTGACTCCATTCCAGATCTGCTACAGTAAAAGCTCTGGGAAGGAGTTTTGGAATATGTTTGATTGGACTGCTTGGTGATTCTGATGTAGGGTCAGGCTTGAAAAATACTGAATTAAATGAGAAACATGTAAGACACTGTGTAGTGATTAGGAACACAGGTGCTGAGTCAGGTTGCATCCTTCAGTTTCAACTTTTATAACCCCTGAATTTTCACAGCTGTTTCTTCATCAGTACCAGGGCCAATGGTCATGTAGAAGAAATTTTGGTATTTATAATAGGGTTTGGTATGTTGTGTCAGGCTGAAGAATAAATGGCCATGGCTATTGAAGGATTTATCTTGGTAAATATTGACTATTTTCTTTTCTTTCTTTCTTTTCCTTTTGCGGGGGAGGTCCTGGAGATTGAACCCAGGGATCCTTAACCATTGAGCCACATCCCCAGTCCTTTTTTATTTTTAATTTTGGGGTCTTGCTAAGTTGCTGAGACTGGCTTTGAACTCACAATCCTCCTACCTCAGTCTCTGGAGCTGCTGAGATTACAAGCATGCACCACGGCGCCTGGCTTGACTACTTTCTAATGAGTGGGGATGCTTAATAGAGGGTGTTAAGAGCTTTGGGTTCAAATGCAGTCTCCAATCCATGTTGTCTGTAAGTTCCAAGCTTCTGTGTGTCTAAATTGGACTGATATTAACAACTGTCTCCTGGAGCTGTTGTGAGAATGTAAAGGGTTTAGCAAGGCACCTGGGACACAAGAAACACCCATTAATATTAGCCATTACATTTGCAGTGGAGGAAAAATAATTTTGCCTTTATGCTTTTGAGTGTTTAGCTGGAGATCTCTGAAGCAGAAGACAGATTTACAAGAAAAAAATAAATATTTTTTTAATGTGTGTACATCTACCCACATGGGAAATACCCAGGAATGATTAACTTTCAAAGAGATGGCTTGGAATTCTGAGCTATGCAGCATCAGCAACAAAAAAAATGAATTTTTCGAGAGGTAGCAATACAAAGGAAGAAGACTTGAGTCACTAGGGGAGACAAACACTGGGACAATAAATATATGGAAAAGTAATAAAGTGTGTCCTACAGCTTACTCTGGTGCCACCTCCCAGCTGGTAAGGGTCTGAGGTTGTCTTTGGTGGTGAAACTACTTTGTCTTTCCTGATAGAAAGGGAACTAGGAAGATTTTTGTAATTTATGTTCTGCTTTTAGGCAAATAGGGGAGATCAGAGACTTTTTGCAAATGTTTCCTCTCGATTGCTTTTAGCTCAAAATAATTTTTATATCAAAGTGGTGTACCCTGAGATGGCATATTCTAGTTTCCTAACAGTGATACTAAAAAGTTATTGTTGCTTAAATACAGCCCATGTGTTGGGACTATATGCAGACCCAAGGGTGCTGGGGGAATATTCAATCTATTCTTCAAAAATCCGAAAATTACCTGGCTAGCCTATTGTTCTCTACTTGAGAGCTCAGTGACTACAAAATATCAGCAGAAAAGTTGCTATGAAAAAAAATGTGTATTCCCCATGAAATATCCCTGGTCAGGATAGTAGAAATGAAATATTATGTCCCAGCAAACTGCCATCTCTCAGTTGGGAAATTGGGCTTTCTCTCTCCTCCCTTCTCTCCCCCTCCCTCTTTCCTTCCTTCCTCTGGTCTTTTAAAACAAAAAAATATACAGAGGTCCCAATGTGATTTATTGATGAATAAAACCAGAGAGCTCCTGACTTTATGCTGTTCACTGAATAGTTGGGAATAGGTCATCCATCCATCCATCCACTCAAAAAGTACTTATTGAATATCTACTAAGTGCCAGGTACCATTAGAAAGTATTTGAATGACAAGCAAATGAATATGAAATTTTGGAAAAAAGAAACAAGAGAGATTAATGATATTAGGAGACTTTAGAACAGGGGTAATTGGGAGGATCATAAGATATAACCAAGAGAAAGGAAGAGTTCGTAATCTTTAAAAAATTTATTTGTTTTCTTTTTCCTAAGCTTTCTAGTGAAGATTAACAATAATTTTTAAAATTTTTTTCCTGAGCTTTCTACATGCAAGAGTGTGCAAAACATAAGTACAACTCAAAGAATTTTGACAAGAGAATGCAGCTATGTTACCAACACCCAGTCCTCAACATTCAGGGCTTCCAGGTCACCATTCCCTAAACATAGTGAACATCCTACCTCTCATGCCATAGATTAGTTTGACTTATTCAAACTTAAAAAAATGAACTCATGCAATATAAACCCTTTGTATCCATATTTTCCCCTTCTACACTTTATTTGTGAGATTGAATCATACTATTTGAATGTTGTAGGTTATTCACACTCATTGTTGGATAGTACTGCTGTATGAATATACCATACTTTATTTTTTCCATTTTATAACTGTGGGAATTTAGGTAGTTTCCAATTTGGGACTAGTGGAAATAATGCCATCTTAATATTCTATTTCAAATTGTTTGGTAAATAAATGCAAAAATTTTAACATAATATATATCTAGGAATAAGATTGCTGAGTCGTGGTGGGGTGCAAATATTGAATATCAGTAGTCAGTACCAGTTTCCCATAATGGTTGTACCTATTTCCACACCCACCATTAGTTCTTGGGAGTTATAGTCTGCAGTGGGTTCTAACCAAGGCAATTCTTGTGTTTGTCCTTGGTCTTCTCTTTAGCACTAGAGACTCCCGGGTAACCCTGCACCTGATTTCCTCCTCAGCATAAAACACTGTGGTAGGAGAAAACAGAAAAAGACACACTCTTTTCTTCAGCTAGAAATGCTCCAAATTTAAAGGCAGAGTAAGAAAGTATTATGGTCAAAGCAGGCTCTCCAAAGCAATACGGTCACTTCATATTAAGGAACATAACAGAGTAGCAATTCCTTTTAAAACTTCCTATTTCTACAACTCTTTATAAGCTGAATGCCTAACTGTGTTTTGAATGGTAGAAATAAAGGATCATATATGGTATTCTGATGGTACCTAAGTTTCAATAAAACAGATAGATGGGCTCTCTTGAATTTTGCTCAGTTGTTATTTGAAATACCACAGTCATTTTCCAGCAACTTGAAAAATAGAAGAAAAGTCAGACTTTGTTGGTTGTTTAACACTACACCTTAAAATCTCTGATGAATAAAAATGGAAGTTAGTGAATTCTAAAAGTAATGTGCAGGCGATCCACAAAGGAATGATGTCAGCCTTTGTCTTGAAAACTCTCATCACTAAATTAAGTGCACAAATTTCCAATTTGGAAAAATACATGATCTTGGAAGGTCTGAGATTCCCAGAATACAAGGGGAAAGGATGAATCTTTAGACTGAACATCAGGAAAAATTCAGGTTGATGCAAGATGTCCACATTATGAAAGACATGTGCAAACCCAGTTTCTATGGAATAGAAACCATAGAAATCAACCAGCAGGAAAAAAGAAATGAGAAAATGAGGAACTAAGTACAATTAGGAATATTGAATGATATATCAGTATTCTAAGAAGCAAATAGACCCCATATCTACAGCTTACACCAAAAAAGATTTTTTACTTGTTAATGCTTTGTGCCCTATGCAGGTTGTAGCTATGTCCCACGTCTTTTGTACCCTGAAGTGTAGAATGACAACAGTCAATTTGTATGTCTAATATCTCTTACCACATTAATGCTGAAATTTCAAACTGCCACAAAACTATAGTAGCACTCAGGAATGAATATTTTCTTGTGAGTCTCCATGTCAGCTGGACTGTTCTGCCACAATGGGCCAGGATCAACTGATCTCAGTCTGGTTTACTCACCTAATTGAGGGATGACTAATGGTAGGCTGGTCTACAATAACCTTTGCTTGGACAATACATCCCAGGTCCCTGGGATCTCATTCTTCAGTAGGCTCATACAGTGCTTGTTCACATTTTGGTATCAAAATTCCAAAATGGTGAGTGGAAGAACGTAATCCTTCCTAAAATTTATTATGAAAAACACAAATTTACTTCTATCAAATCATGTCCCAGGTTGGCCCAGATTTTAGGGATAGAGAATACCATCTTTGGTGAAAGTGGTGGTCACAAAATCATGTTACAAAGAAAATGTCAGTTTATCAGTGAAAAGTTGCTGTCATTTTTGCAATTCATCTTGTAAAATATAGAGCATTATTGGTCATGATGGCAAAGGGAAGACTAAGCTCATCTTTTCTTTCTCTTTTCATTATCAGAGTAAGTCATGTGACCAAGTCAGTTGTCAGTGGAGTAGGAAAATGGAATCCTTCTTTAGAGATGGGCAATGAATATTTGTAAAAATAATAGTATTCCACCAGAACTAAGAAGAAGTGGAAAACACAGTTTTCTTCAAAAGTATTATCACCTGAGATGTCAGAAGTTTGATAACGTGCATTCACATTTTAAAAAGTTGTCCCTTAAAAGTAGCTGGGCGTTGGGACTCCCATTCTCATAATTGCTAGTTGGATCAATACAGCCTATTATCAATCTGACCCTTGGTAGTGATAGGCATATTCCCTGTGCCTGATGTAGCAAATTGTATAATACACCCCAAAAGAATACTTAAAATAGGTTATTTTTGGAAAACTTGGTTTCCCATTTAGTCAAAGTATAACAAGTACCAATCCAATTTCACAGACCCAGGTGTGTTAAAAAATTGAGATGTCTTTACTTTTGCAACTCTAAGTAATTTCTATTAGGAGATCCTATACCACAATAAGGCATAAATTTGATCAATCCAAAGCTTCCATATCTTAACTCAGGGCTGGATGTTAAGCTCCGAGACTTCCATTATGCCATGGTCTGTATGATGAGATTAGAGATGGAGAGTCTTCTGTCACATGGACATTTGTGAGCCAGGTGTCATCCTGGTTCTCAGTCTTTGATACAGATTACGGGTGCACCACCCCGAGGTTCAAAACTTTCTTGTCCCACCATAGGCATGATAGACACAAGTCGTCTGGTGGAAACACTGGCTTTTTCACTCTTGTCATGCCACCCTGTGTCTGCAGAGGACATGCTTCAGATATATGTCATGCTAGGGTTAAAGTGATATGAGGCTGAGCAGGGCCAACTGTTTAGAGATAATCAAATTCCATTTCAGGGCCTTCCTGACTGCCTGGGATTTCACCAAAGGAGACCTAACCCTTTCCTCACTTTGCCTCCCCAAACTTATCCTAAGTTTCAGACAGTCCTGTTCCCAGGAGTTAAGTCTAAAGCCTCACGGTTTTCCTCTCCTGGACAACCACTCCATGTTCCTCCATCCCCTCAAGACTCTTGCTCTGTTTAAGGAGTGCATTAGCTGTGAACTTGGGTTTTGCTCCTCTTAATTTCTTTCATATTTAATTTTATGTGACATGTGCTCTTTTTCCAAATTTTTTTAAAAAACTCAAAGACCTGGAAAACTGTTGTGACTTTGTTCCTTCTTTTGTATCTTCCATTCCTTGAAATAATGATCATAATCAGGATATTGGTGGCATAGGGGTGAGAGGAGGAGATAGGAGACAATAGTAAGTAGAAGTGAAAACAACCAAAACAACAAAAATGAAAATGATGGTCAATATGTTGGTAAATAACCTGAGCTCAAAAAAGAGCCTTGATTTATCGAGTTTGTTGATTTCTGAATTGTAGAGACCCTTCCTATAAACTACCTACACCCAATCCCTGCCTCAGGCTCTGCTTTCAGGAGGCTCTTGATTGAGACATTATTTGTCTCAATCCACACATTTATAGCTCAACCCAGATGGCTTTTATCACATTGGTGTACATCAAACACCAAACCGATTTGATAATAAATCGCTGACTATCTCATGTAGATTGTTGATTGCTGTACTCAAGAGTAAAAGCTGGAATCTTTGTGTGGGTATAGGATGCACAAATAGGCATTTTGTAGATATTATGGGATGGGAAAATGCAAAATTTAATATCCAAAAGGCACTACAATGCTGTTTACTGTAGTGTATCAGGTGTTTACTCCAATGATGGTGTGGCTGACTGGGAGATGCAGCCCACATAACCAGGGCTATAGTACCACCTACCCCAAGCTTGGGAAAACACTAAAACTTAGAATTCAAAGTATGATTTCTACTGATGCATATCACTTTTGCACCATCTTAAAGTTGAAAAAACTGTAAGTCTAAACCATTGTAAGTTGAAAACCAACTCTGAGTGTGTGCATGTGTATATAATAAAATGACTATGTAAAACATATACATAGCAAATATATGCATGTGCATACATATTTCTTTTGTATAACATTATAAATATATGTATACATATATACACACACATATGTGTGTATGTGTATATATTTGTGTGTGTATAGGCACGTGTGTACGGTGTGTGTGGGTGTGTGTGTGTGTGTATTGTGTTAGTTATTTATTACTCTGGGCCCAAGGTGAGGTAGAATATCATGGCAAAAGGACATAAAAGAGAAATGCTGTTCTGATCATGGTGACCAGGAAGCAGAGAGACAGAGGAAGAGGAGAAGGGGCCATAGGGAAGATATACCCTTCCAGGCCATGCCCTGAGTGACCCATCTCCCCCAGCCACGTTACATTGGCCTACAGTTACCACCCAGTTCATCCATGCAAACTCGGATAGACTCTTCAGGTTATAACTCTCATCCTCCTATCACTTCACCTTTGAATATTTCTACATTATCCCAGGAGTTTTAGGGAATGCCTTATATCCAAATCATTACACATACACCCACACACATTGTGCATACATAAAGTTGATCCTCATGATCTCTAGATTCTATATTGGAATTCACATGTCACTAACATTTTTTCATAAGGCTAAATCAAAGCATGTACACACATGTGCACACTCACTTATGGGCATGCACAGAGCAACCACATATCTGGGTCACTCTGTGCACATCTCCACTGGGGGTGGAGAAGATGACTCTGCCTTCTTATTTTAGTTCTCATGCTATAAACAAGAGGCCTTTTATGGTCTAGTTAGTGCTCTGTGTTTTTTTTCTTTTTTCTTTTATGTGCTTTCTGTTGGTGATGTCACTGTTTAAAATGGATCCCAAGCATAATGTTGAAGTGCTGTCTAGTGTTCTTGAGTGCAAGAAGGCTGTGATGTGCCTTTTGGAGAACATATGAGTGAGAGATAAGCTTTGATCAGGCATGAGTTATAGTGCTGTAGCTGTGAGTTCAATGTTAATGAATCAGCAAAATATATTAAATAAGGAGTATTTAAGTAGAAACACACACAAAATAAGATTATGCATTGATTGGTTGAAGAAAACTTGGTGAACAGAGACTTTCAGGAAATTAACCCTAGGCATATTTTCCCTGGGAGTAATGGGTTGGTATTCATTAATTCAGTCTTCACAGACACTTTATAGAACATAACTACAGTGAATAATAAGAATCAGCTGTACATATGTTATATAATAAAGGATAAAATGTAGGAAAAGGAAAGTTGAAGAATTAACATTAATAAATCTTTCAAGAAACCTCAGAGGTGCAACAATTCTGTCTAAAACCCAGTAATCTTTGAAGGAGGATTAGTTTTTTTTATTTGTATACAAGAAAAAACTATCACTGGATCCAGCTATTTTTCTTGTGGGATATTAAAAGTGCACAGGACTAAGGTAAGCAAGAAAAGAAGACCTTATTGAAGAGTATTACAATATGGGGGAGAGATCAGAACACGACTCAGCTGAAAGGAAGGGTTGAGGATTTTCAAGATCTAGGGTGAGGCCTGTGTTTGCTAATTGCTCTTATCACCCTCCACACCCCCTTAAAAAGTAAGCTTTCATGTATCTTCCTGACTTGGAGCATGGCTGGAGTCAGATTCCTACCCTCCCACTGGGACTGGGAGATAGGCACTGTCTTCTTTGATGTTTATATTTCTGAGAAATCTTTCCCAGGCCCTTGAGAAAGACAAGAGACTTTAGGGGAGATTTATGTACATTTCAAAGGAGCAGAGAAAGAATTTGCAATTATAAATTTTCTAAAGTGAATGCTCTCTCTTTTTCTTTGTGTGTGTGTGTGTGTGTGTGTGTGTGTGTGTGTGTTTATGGGGATTTGTTAAGCAGTGGGTCCTTAGGGGGTTAAACAAATCATTACTAAGAGTTTGCAAATACTTGAAGACCACATTATTTATTAAATGAATAAATAATACTGCTTGCATGTTAGTTTTCAAAAATATGCTTTGGTGATCAATAAGACTCCAATTATTTTGTTGAGTGAATTGAATTATATTTTTTTGCCATCTTTGACTTTACCAATCAATAAATATTAAATTATAACACTATCATGTACAAGACATTCAATTGATTTTTCTTTAAAAAAAGGTCCTTATGCACAAAGAATTATTGGCATTATTAAGTAGTTAATGAACTGTCCCCATTAAATGAGTCATAGTCAATATTCTACTTCCCAACTTCTTTATAAAAAAGCACTGTTCTCTTTGAATTAGAATGTCAAATTCTATAGAAAAAAAAGATAAAAAAAATTTTTGGCATATAGTTTGGTGATAAACAGTACAGAAATACTGTGGATACTTAAAAAATAGGGTTATGTCACGAAATGTCTTTAAATGTTAAGAACACTGTTAACAGTATAATATAATGCTGAGGTGTAAAATCTTGAGCTTGATTCCACATATTGTGTATCCTAACATAACCTCCATAAGGTAGACCTCAGATCCAAAGGCTCACAGTCAAGTAAGAGCAAAAATGTTTCAAAATCTTGTCAAAAAATGCCATAAACCCAATATATACATTTAAAATGTGAAAGCTATATTTATTCATTTCTTTGTTTATTTTTGGTACTGGGTATTGAAACCAAGAAGGGTTTTACTATAGAACCACATCCCCAGCCATTTTCTTTTTTATTTTGAGACAAGGTCTTTCTAAGTTGCTTAGGGACTCACTAGCTTGCTGAGGCTGGCTTTGGACTTGCAATCCTCCTGACTCAGCCTCCCAAGTAGCTGGGATGACAGGCATGCACCACTGCGCCTGGCTAAAAGAGTCATTTTAAACTAAGTTGTGCGTCACAGAGTTTGAGATTTTGATTTCCTTTCAGAATGTCACTGAATGGAATAGTCCAATAAGAAGGGCTGAAGTGCAGAGGAAGGGGGAAAAAAAGTTGAAAAGTTACCAAAATATGAATGACTCAGGAAACTTGGAAATGCTGTGGTTTTGTATAAAGCCCCTAGTCTTTCAGGGAGAGTTACAGCTTCCTTCTTCGAACACAAGAAGAACCATTACTTGATCCAGCTCTTTGTTGTGGTGGGGGTTCTTTTGTTCTCATAGCCCTGTGGAAGGAAAGGAAAATATTCTTAGTGTAAATAGGCTGTAAAATGTAGTGGATTAAAATAAAGTCTTGAAACCATAATACATCGAGATGGAGTCCTGAGGCCTCGCTGCGACATTCTCTAAAAACAACTACTTTTCTCTCATAAAATATCGCACACACACATAAATTCTCTGTCTCTAACACACACACACACACACACACACACACACACACAAACACACACACACTCCTTGATTGATAGATTAACATAAAAATTTTCCTTCAGGTGCTTACACAAATGCAAACCTTTGCAAAGATTGTCTTAATGTCTATTTTAAACAGATAATATACATGTTAAAAAGTGCACAGTGAAATGGGTATGTTTAATAAAATGAAAATTTAGGAATAAAGTTTATGTTCTTCAAATATATTAGATAGAAACAAAACTGAATAATTGACATCTTTTTTGATCTTATGTGACTGTGATCAGGTTGTTTCAATCTTCCTTACAGCTCCATCAGTGTGAAGCGGGTGTCAAACTTGGAGAAGGTAGGAAATATTTTTTCTCTCAAAGCAATGATTAAACATAATTTTCATAATAGTAATAACTGTAACAATGACTACTGGTATTTTCTCAATTGGAAAACTTTTTGAATCATACACACCTATGTTATTGATCATCATTTTTTACTGAAATTCAGGAGATAGCTGATGCATACACAACGAATACATTGGAATGAAATCAATGGTCCTAAAAGGCCAACTTGCTTTTTTTGCCATTGCTCCAATTGAAGTGCAGCCGTGAAAAGTAGAGCTGACATTGATTTTCTTTCTTCGTTTTTGAGAATAGATTCTTTTTTTGATTAGCAATGGAAAAAATGTGTTCCATAGGGACATTTTTCTTTGAGCCGTATTAGATTGTTCCTATTATACTTCTGGTCACCTGCTTGATAATGAGATAATTTTAGTATCAATTAGTCTATTGCTATGACATTTCCTTTTGCTTGTTTGCATTTAACTTATTTTATAACACCAAGGAAGACTAATAAGGAAAATGCAAAGACAGGAATCTAGGCTTGTCAATCAAGTAGAATATGTTACTCAGAGACAGATTAAAAACAGTGATCTTTCAATATTGTGGGGGAAGGGAGTGCCCCAAATTATATTTTGACCAATTGGTAAAATAAATACATTGTTACAAAAGATTTTTAAAAGAAGCTATAAGGAAAGAAAAAAGGGAGGTACTGGTTGTTGTATATATCACACCAAAGTGATGATCAGAACATTAAAATCAAAACATAAAATTGACATTGGGGTCCTCTTTTCAACAGTTGTGTACAAATGTGTTTATTTATAGCATGAGTGCTGTTGGGGCAGGAAGGAAGTGACTCATCAAGATGTTTTCATTTCTTGACTGAAATGCAACTGAAAACTTATCTCCTTGATGCACATACATACCATAAGGGTGCATACCTCGAGTACAATTTCCTGTTATTCTTCATTGCTGTAAAACAAATGCAGCTCACACATGGAAGAGAATTATAGAGGTATAAAATGTATCTCTGATTATAGGCTATAACACAAAAAGTCATCAAAACCATCCACCCTGTTCCACCAAATATATTTGATATATTTGCATATATCAAAACACAATTTTTGTTTTTGGTGAAAATCTCCAATGAGCTTGAAAATGTTTTATGGCCCCATACCCTTATGAACTTTTCTGATTTAATATTTGCTCCAAGGGATTGGATTTTTTTATTTTTTTATTTTTTATTTTTGCCAGATGACATCAGCCATCAGGTCTGTAAGAATACTTTGAAGGTCTTTAATTTCAATGAGTTATACCTGGACTCTGGTAGTGGACAAGAAACCTTACCTAGGGTGTTTCCAACCTGGAGTCACTAGGTCAGACCAGGGACCATACTTGAGACTAGGAGAGACACTGACCATTCCTTTCTGTTGGTGTGGAGAGCTTCCATTATTAGTCATGGCTCAAAAAGAAATTTCATTTGCATCTAGAGTATGCACAATACCCAGATGAACCTGAAATTGGACCTCTGTTAACCAATCAGAACATCTTTGGGGAGTTGCTTCCCATGGCTGAGCTGAAAAAGTGAAGGCACAAATACAAGCACTTCACACAATGAGGGCAAAAAGCAGCATTTTACTGGTTTGAGACTCGTTTCAAGAATCCAGGCTCACAGAACGCCCCCTCTCCACTTTCCCAAACCCACATGTGTACAGAGATAGCACCTGACACACCTTAAAGATTGCAAATGACTTTTTAAAAAATTTTTATTAGTTGTTGATGAAACTTTACTTATTTATATATGGTGCTGAGAATCGAACCCAGTGCCTCACACATGCTAGGCAAGCACTCTACCACTGAGCCACAACCCCAGCCCCTGCAAATGCCTTTTACATCACTGAATACAGACATCACTTAATACTCAACCCTGATAGGCACCTTATTTTCTTTTTTGAAAACATGGGTTTAGGTTGAGGAGGAAGATTCATTTTGATTTACAAAAATGTCATAGGTACTTTGAAAAGAACTAGAATCCTTGTTTAAAAAATAAGTTGGTTTATTTCTATAAAATGCAAAAATGTGCAAGACTTACCCATGCCCTTAGAAGTAAGAACACTGGTAACCCTTGCATTAGGATGCCTGAGATGACAGGAAGGACTCTTGCTCTGGGTGCTACTCACTGAGCTGTGCTTTGTGAAGACTGGCAAACCTTAGCCCTCTCAGGTGCACTTTTGGAAGTTTTCTTTTCATTCAATAATGAAAGTAAAAAGTTTACAGTCAAATGTAAGCAATGCTGTTCACTTTGGGATCTGGTTGTGGGAACTGGTTGATGACCTTTAATACTATCTTTTGAGTCTTTTATACTGAAACAATTATATATTCATAGGAAGTTGCAGGGATGGCACGGAGAGGTCCCATGTAGCCTTCACCCAGTAAACCCAGGAAATTTACATTGGTCTGATGAGTGTATATAGTTAGTCGTGTGTGGTTTTAAACATATGGATTCTCCTACAGAACACCCCACAAGTACAGGGCAATTCCACTACCAAAATGGCTTCTCTCATGCTGTTAGTTAGAGTCACACTCAACTCCAATTCTTAACTCCTCAATTCCTAACTTCTGGTATTCATTGATCTGTTTTCCACTTCCATAATTTTTTCATTTTGAGAAATGTCATATAAGTTGAGTCAGACAGTATGAGACACTTTCAGTTTGACTTTTTATTTTAATTTCATTTATTTTTTAACTTACATTAATGTTCTTGAGAACCATCCAGGTTGTCCTTTGTGTCAATTCTTTTCACCTTTTATCTTGTTGAGGAGTATCCCACAGTATGATGTAATAGTTTGCCCTCTTACATGCTAAAGGACATTTTGAGTGTTTCTGGGTTTTGGATATTATAAATAATCATATACAGGTTTTTATGCAGATTTAATTTTTCATTTCTTGGGATAAATGTCCAGGAGTATAATTGTTGGGTTGTATGGTAAGATTAAGTTTAATTTTTAAAGAAATTGCCAAACAATTTTCCAGAGTGTTTATATTATTTTACATTTTCCATGAGCTATGAATGAGTCAGTTTCTCTATTTTAATTCTTCCCATTATTTAATATTATCATTATTTTTAATTTTGGCTGTTCTAATATGTCTGTAATGATACCCCATTGTGGCCTTAATTCACATTTCCCTAATGGTTAGTGATTTGGAACAACTTTACAGGAGCTTATCTGCCATTTGTTTAGTCTCTTCAGTGAATTATCTCTTCATTTCCCTCATTATGTTTCTCTAGTTTTGCTTTTTTGCTTAATAAATTTCTTTGCTATTTTTATCATCTTAAATAAATTTTTTAAATCCCCCCTGCTTCAGTCTCTCTGGGTTGTTATTTCTCCTCATCATGAGCAATTTTCCCACTTGTTTCCTGGGTGCCTCTACCTTCCCATCTCCTTTATGTTGCTCAGCCTTTTATTCTGTCTGGAAAGAGACTTTCTACACACATAGCCTCCCATATGCTATGGCTACTGGTGGAGAGTCACAACGTCAATTAGGTTAGGGATCAAATGACAGCTCTTCCAGGAAGCCTCAACTTTCTTACAAAATATACACAGCCATTAGTCCTTCAAACTGACAGAGTACTTTCAAAAATAGTTCCCAGTAGCACCCTGACAGATACTGTCCATATGACACTTGGCATTCCCTGAGCCTCACTTCTGTGCCAGGAGCACTCCTCCCTGTCTGAGGTTTTCTCTGGCTTCTGCTATTTCTGGGCCCTCAATCAATGGTGAATAAGCATCCCAGCTTCTTCACTCCTTGCACAGGAAAACTGTTTACCCAGAGAACTCAGGCGAGATTAAGCCCCAGTTGCCTGGCAAAACTCTTTTTATTGCTTGGTTTCCTTCCCTATCTCACTTGCCTACTTTCCTCCTGATATTTTCCCCTCCCAAATAAACTCAAGTAATTGTTTCAAGCTTTGCTTTTGGATACCAAATTAGGTAGCATGTGTTTTCCTTCTACCTTGGTGAATAATAGCCCACATACTCTCCATCTTTCCTTCTGAATAGTAGGCCCTTTGCAGATAAGGAACTATGAAGACAGAAAGCAAACCAAGAGGATCTTCTAGCTGAGAGCAGAGAAGGTGCAAAAGCCATGAAACCAACATTTTCTTGTGATGCTCAAGGAAGCTTGAGACCAGTAGGGCTCACGTAAAGTAAGAGTAAGAATGACTGGAGCTGGAGATGAGTTCACGGAGGAAAGCTCCATCCGCCCTTTCTTCAATTAGGCAATTAGTGTAGATATGAAAGCAAATGGGCCAAATAGAAACTGTATGGCCGGACGATGGTGGAAATGTAATATTTTTAGTTGTAATCAATGTCTGTGTGGATCTTAAAATTTTCACCAATGCACCCAGGCCATTTTGCCCAGTACTTTAAAATTATCAATATACATAGCATAAGAAAAGAGGATCTTCATGTTAAAGAGAAAATTGCATATGTGAATAACGTCCAAGGTCATGCTTTTAAAAAATAAGCAGATAAGAAGATGGCAATTTCGCGGGATTAGGTACTGTGGAGAGGTTAAAATGATCATCTGTGAATTAAGCAGAGATGTACCTGTCATTCCATTTTGGTTAGATGTTACTGGTGCTGCATTCTTATGTTATTAATCTCAAAGATGAACTGACCTGAATCTTGACATAAATCCTCCCAAAACCAGGGGATAAAAGAATTAACCCCAACCAGCTGTTTCTGTGACTAGAGGCCATGAACCTTTTCTTCAGAGCTAAAAAAATAGATTTGATTCTTGACCTGAGACATTGCCATCTATCTCAGAATTGATCAAAGTCTGTAAGACTCAGTATCTTTGAGGAGGAGAACATTCCCTGGAGGCCAAATTGAGAGGTCTCCAAATCCATTTTACTTTTGATTGAAGGTAGACTTCTAGGATTTAACTTAGACCAGGAGCAGAGAAAAGAAAGATACGCACAGTAAGCCCATCCTGGTATCTTCCTTACAGATATTTTCAGGGGGAAAAAAAAATTAGGGCTGGGGACATAACTCAGTTGGTAGAGCGCTTGCCTTGCATGCACAAGGTCCTGGGTTCAATCCCCAGCACCACAAAAAAAAAAA
>JAJEJO010002014.1:617514-741671 GCA_020662805.1 Glaucomys volans
GGAATAGTTCATTTCTGCTTTTCTAGGCTTCTACTGGAGAAGTATTGGGAGCTGGAGTCATTTGAAGGCCTGTTCCTTAACATGTCTGGTGGGTGACTCTGGGGAGACTAATAGCTGGTGCTGATTAGGCTGGGGTTCTCTAATACCTGATGCTGATTAGGCTGGAGTTCTTGGGCATGGCTCTCTATCTCTATGGGAGGTCTCCATGTGGCCTTCCCCAGGGGCAGCTACAGCATAGGTGAATTCCTTACCTATCAGCTTAAGGATGGTCTCCCAAAAGATACTGTCAGGAAAAACCATATTGATTTTTATCACCTGACCTCAGAAATGATACCACATTCAGTCTGTCAACAGTCTATTGACCAAAGAAATCACACAGGGCCACCCAGGTTCAATGGTGGTAGACCATAGCCTCTAACTCTCAATGGAGGAATGTCAATACCACATTGTAGGATGAGCACATGGACCATACTATCTACCATATTTAGTTTTCTGAAATGTGCTGAACTGTAGACTAAATGACTTCTCTTTCATCATCCAATAGAAAAAAATCAAACAGATTTCAAGTCTGAGTCTAGCTCCTTGAACAGAATAACTAGACATGATTCAAAGCTTAAGAAAATACTCATATGACATATGAGTATTTTACAAGTCCAACATTTTGCACATGGATGTTGTATTGGAATCAGAAAGTAACAGCTCTGCTGTTTTCATCTTAGATTTTTTTTTTTAATATGTGAAAGAGGATTTTTGTCTCAGAGTGGTGATGGTGATTAAATGAAGTAATTTTAAAAACTCTGAGTCGGGTACCTGCCCATATAACAACTAGTTCTAATGGGAGAAAAGTATTGATGGAGATAGAACTAAATACTGGAACAACAGTGAAGTACTAAAAATTGTCTGTTTTGAGTCATATTAATAAATTTTCTCCTGCTGCTCCCCTAAATTTCACAATAAGTAGGCTTCTTTTAATTTATACCACCCAAGCTCATAAGCATTAGTGCTTAGCAATTCATGCATATCTGATGAATGCACATTGATTTGAATTAAACAGAATCAAATCAAGTTCTCTCTAAAAATAATACCTTACTTCTGTTCTTGGTTCAGCCAGTGAATCACTGTGAATCTCAGAATTGGCAAGCTTTGTGCAATTTTGCACAATTAAAACATTGCTTTAGTGTTGGCCTCTTCCGTTGTGGAATATCTATTGGTTAAGTCAGCAAAAGTTTCTTTCACATATATGTGGCATATGCCTTCCCAGGGGAGACCCACCAGTCCACAGTGAAGCCTGTGAGCCTGCCAATGCCCTCTGCACTTTCCCCTTCCATGGGACCCTACTGGTGCTTTGCTGCCTGTGCTCCTCCAGTAGCAGGTCACCCCAAACTCTCCCATGTCCTCTCTCACCTGTCTTCAAGTGGTCATCTGCTCTTACTCTTTCACTCTGGATTTCATCACTAGCTTATAGACTACTCATGGACAACTGATGAGTGCTCTCTATCACTAATTATTTCAGCTACAAATATTATATATATTTAGCATATGTCACTTTCCAGGCACTGTTCTCAGCCCTGGGAATTTGTAGGGAGCTATAAAAGCTCCTGTTTTGGCAGGGCACCCCCAGAAGCAGACCTGGAGATGTGGGTTCATTTGAAAATAGTTTTTTTGAGAGGTGATATCTGAAAACAATAGGAGGGTGAGGAAGTGGGATCAAAAAGGGAGAGGCCAGTAAGGGGTGTGTTTTCCAGCAAGATAAGGAATTGGCAACTGGATGCTGATCTTGCTGAGGAACCCTAGGGAACGATTCAGAACTTATTCCTCAGAGTTATTGCACCTGGGCCATAGAGGAGCTGGGGTGTTTATATTTCTACCAACTCTTCTCAGGGATGGTCATGAAGACAGGCTCACAATAATTCCTGGGATCCCTGCAAAAGTGGATTTGGTAGCTAGAGAAAACTCTCAGGTAAATCATATATGGGATGAAAGGTGAACCAGAGTGGGCTGAAACGATGAGAGCTGAGGCGGGTATTCATTTCCTAGGGCCATTGGAACAGAGTACCATGGTCTGGGTGCTTGAACCATGCAAAATTATTATTCCACAATTCTGGAGGCTTGAAGTCAGAAATCGAGGTGTAGGTCTGGCCATGTTCCCTCTGAAACCCACAGAAGAATCTTTCCTATACTTTTCCTTGCTTTGGGGGGTTTGCCAACTTTTGTTTTCCTTGCCTTGTGGATGTTGCATGCTGATCCGCCATCTACACAATGATGTTCACCCTCTGTTTTGGCAGGGCACCCCCAGAAGCAGACCTTCCCTTATTTGCCATCTGTGCCTATCTTTCTCTATTTCCAAATTTTCCCCTTTTATATTAGATTGGGGCCCACCCTAATAAATGCATTTTAGCTTAATTATCTCTATAAAGATTCTATTCCTAAGAGGTGACATTCTGAGATTCTGGGGATTAGGACTTCTAGATAACTTTTAGGGGAGCCAGGATTAAACTCAAGGATAAAAGTAGGGGTGCTGTTTTTTGGTACCAGGGATTGAACCCAGGGACACTTAACCATGGAGCCAAATCCTCAGCCCTTTTTAGTGTTTAGTGACAAGGTCTTGCTGAGTTGCCCAGGGCCTTGCTAAATTGCTGAGGCTGGCTTTCAACTTGCGATCCTCCTGCCTAAGCCTCCTGAACCGCTAGTATTACAGGTGTGAGCCATCATGCCTCATCCAGCTGTGGTCTCTGCTTCAAAGAACTTAAAGTCTATTGGGAAAACTAACTTTATATTAAGCACAAATAAGTAACAATGTATAGTACATAAGATGAAGACAAGTGTTATGGTGAAAATCAAAGAATAGTACCACATTTCTTGTGACACTCCCTAAAACTTTGCAACAATCCAACACACAAAGTTGGGGGCTCAGTAAGTATTTGTGAATATTATTAAATGTCTAAACATAGAGAGCATTGCCCTTCACATTGTCACTCACTGGATGTTTATATCTATTAATGACCACCCATTTAGCATTTTCATTCTCTGTGGAATATTTGTGCTTTTTTTAAACTTTAATGATTTGTTTATTTACTCATAAAGACTTTTAGCAGCTCCATATGTTGGATGTTGAGCTCAGGAATGTGATCAATTAGACAAAATTTGTAATCCCTCAGGGCTACACACACACACACACACACAGAGAGAGAGAGAGAGAGAGAGAGAGAGAGAGAGTGATTCCTCAGTATCCACAGGACATACACATACAGAGTTATTCCTCAGTATCCCTAGGAGATTGGTTCTGGACTCCACTCCCTGAGAGGATGCCAAAATCTGGGGGTGCTCAAATCCTTTTTATAAAAGGGCACAATATTTTCACATAACCTGTGGACATCCTCTTGTATATACTTAAAATCATGTCTGGATTACTTATAATACAATGTAAATGCTATGGAAATAGTTATTAGATTATTTAGAGAATAATGACATGAAAGAAAGGTCTGTATATGGATTCAGTTCAGAACAGATGCAGTACTTTTGAATTTTTTTAATCTGGAGGTAGCTGAATTCATGGATGTGGAACCTATAGATACTGAGAACTGATTTCTGAATATGTAAGTGTGTATGTATATGTGTGTGTGTGTTTGTGGGTATGCTGCACATATACATACATATATGCACATATATTTACATAAACATATATGTATGTATGTATATCTATGTAAATAAACATGCAAACTGACACACACATAGTGCCTTAAAAAAAGTAGTTTTATGAAACATTAGCCTGATAATAGAATGTCAACACAGAAGCAATCTCCTGGTTCACTTAGGGTAGACAACAGCAATGCCTCTTTCTACCCATCTCATGCTTAATGCATTTACTTTTCTTTTTTTAAAATGCATAAAATCTCTTTAGCAACTCAGAACTGGGCATTCTAAGCACTGCAGGTATAATTATATAAAAATGTGCTGGCTTTGTTTCAGTTTCTCAGTGCTAGAAATTATAGCAATACAAACCTTCTCACTCTGTGTATTGTAGGGAGAAAAATGACATTAATCCTAAACAATGGATAATAATTGAGAGGTGTTGTCAAGCAGTACAGTGACAGAAAAATCCCCTTGCTAATCTCCTTTGTTTTTTTGAATAATCACCAGTTATAGAAAAGGAATAGGTCGGTACTATAATCCCTTTTTGTTATTAATTGGAAGAGAGACTATTTTAATCTTATTTTGACAGTTCCTTCCTAAACTGCTAACAATTTCTTTCCTCTGCATTATTGGGTTAAGTCGCCAATTGTGGTCACTGGCGACTGGACATCCTCTCAGCTCTTTTAAATCTTGCTCCCTGGGCTCTGTGCCCTGAGACCCATGGGGTTCCACTCAATACTGGTCTTAAATACACAGTTTTTTTTCTCCTTGAAAGCTACTAAGCACAGTTTGAATGCCTGGGCTTTCAATTAAACCTTCTAGGTTTTGTACTGGTGTTAAATAGGCCACCAATGGGGTTGGTTGCTTCCGATAAATGTAGAAGCAAGGGAAACTGTACAGTGCAGAGAAAGATGATCCTTTTAACCAAAATAATGGAGATAAAAGACAGAACAAACTGCTCTTTTTCTTGCTTGACTTAGAATAGAAATGTTGTAAATGATACCCTTAAACAACAGAATCACAGTAAAAATATCCACTGACAAGGGAAAAAGAAAAGAAAGAAAAGAACCTTTAGTGAACTGTGTTAGTTATTGGCCACGTATGTAGACAGAAAAGACAGGCCATCCTGTTTTTCAGGGGTGATTTCATACTCAACAAGATTACAGAGAGAAGAATCACTTGAATGATTGTCCTCCTTCTAGCACTCTCTTTGTGGCCTGTGGTGCGGGCTGAGTCAGCGTTCTCTAATTGTCATGCATGCTGAAAAACAAGAGGAGGATAGAGAGCAGAGCTGGTGGCCTGCAGCATGCCCTTCAAGACCTTGAGTGTCTTCCTGAGAGCTTGCTCTGTTGATGGACAGGGTCACCCCAGTAACAAGGCAGATGACTGGGACAGAATGTGGGGAAGATATTGTCCATGGAGCATCTCTGTTTTCTTCCCCTGGGTGAGAGGTCTCAGAATGGGCCACATTCTCCACACTCCCCCAGAGCTTCCTAGGGGGATGGAGTCTTAGTTGTTCGCAGTGATAAGCAGGTACCTGGAAGTGGCTTCAGTCCTTGTGTCTTCCTATTAATGCTTCCTGGGACTACCCCCAAATAAATTACAATAACACATTAATATTATTGTCACTCTGAGGATTGTAGTACTTTAGAAATAAAAGAGCTCTTTGTTTTTATAATTGCACTTCTTTCCTCAAAGCAATATTCATCCCACATTCAGAATATTCTTGGAAACATATTAATATTGCTTAAAAAGACCTGGAAAAATTTGAGAACTGGGCCTTTGTAATTTAGTAAAGAAGTGTCTGTATAACTTCTTAAATTCTAAGGGTGAAAATATCACATCTTCTAGAAATTGGGTAAGTTTTTCATGATCTAAAATGGCCAGGATATTGACAGGGACAGACTCTGTTTATGAGAATCCATAAATAATTATGAAAGAATTTTTCTGTAAACACTAATAGCATAATATTGTGGTGCTTTTCTTTCACAAAAATAATCAAGATCTTATGCTTACTCAGCTGAAAAGAAGAATAAAATTATGGCATTTGCAGGTAAATGGTTGTAGTTGGAGATGGTCATGCTGAGCGAGATTAGCCAATTCCAAAAAACCAAAGGAGGAATGATCTCTCCGATAAGTGGATGATAATAGACAATGTGGGGTGGGAGGGAGGCAAGAATGGAGGAAGGATGGATTGCATAGGGAAAAAAGGGGTGTGGTGTTGGGGAGGGGGTAAGAATAATAACAGAATGAGACAAACATCATTACCCTATGTACATGTATGATTTCACAAATGGTGTGACTCTATTTTATGTACAACCAGAGAAACAATAGCTGTAATCCACTTGTGTGCAATGAATCAAAATAAAAAAAAAGAAAACTTTAAAAAAATATCTTATGCTACACATATTTTGGAAAGTCATCCTCTGTGCATGGGAGGCTCCATTGGACATCAGGACAGGGGTGCTTACACATCATGGGCAAGGGTCTGTTCCCTTCCGTTGCAGTTTTCTTTGCATTGTGAAGTTCACAGAAGTGATTGTCCTACTCAAGCAAGAGACGCTTGTGGGATGAAGGGAATAATTAATATGGAAACTAAGTTCTTATCCAAATATAGTTCACTTTTAGATGTCATTTTATGGCCACCACCTCATACGGGTTTACCCAGGAAATATTTCAAAATGATTCTTGATGATTCGCTATCAAATAGAAAAGAAAGTGGGGATTATTTACCTATCTTTTATAGAAATGATTCCACAAAGGAGCTAGGACTTATTATAGCTCCTGAAATCCAATTATTAGGTTGTCGCTTCCTTTTGCTGAGTGTTCAGTGACTGCCAAGACCAAGGGGATGGAATTTTCAAGGATTAAAAATGGGTATCCACAGAAATAATTTATCCAGTTAGTACCTTCAGAAGTGGTTTATTTAGTTTAAAAAAGTTCCAAAGTAAGAATGTGTGACCAGTTCCAGGGGAGTATGTCCCCTGTGATGAAAAAGGTCTTGAGGTAGCCACATGTATGATGCTTCTGAGAGACAAAAATAGAAACAGAATCTTCACATGATAGCCAAACCATGCAACCAACCTAGGTGTCCATCAATGGATGAACGGATAAAGAAAATGTGATATATATACGCAATGGAGTTTTACTCGGCCATGAATAAAAATGGAATTATGTCATTTGCAGGAAAATGGAGGGAACTTAATGCCACTATTTTAAGTTAAATAAATCAAGCTCAGAAGGTCAAGGGTTGTATGTCTTATCTCATATGTGGAAGCTAGAGAGGAAAAAGGAAAAGTGGGAGTAGATTTCATGAAAATCAAATGGGAGATCAATAGAGGAAAGGGGCCAAGAGATGGGAGGTGGGGATGGAGAGGAGAAATGCTGGGGAGTGATACTGGCCAAATTATATTGTTATATTGGGTACATTTATGAATATGGAACAATAAATCTCATCATTATGTACAACTAGAATGCACCAATAGAAAATGTGGGAAAAGAAAAGAAACAGAATCTTCATTTAGGATATATCATATATGCCTGCATAGATAGCTAGCATTCAGAATCAGTCTAAGAAATAATAGATTTAGCTCTGTAGCCTAGAGACTTAAAATGTTCACCCAGTAGCATTAGAATCACATGAGTCATTCTCCAGATATGCTGAATCAATAATTTTAACATGACACCCTAAAAGGGAAGTGTAACTCTAGAGAACAGACCAATGCCATCCAATATAGTAGCCACTAGCGACATGTGACTACTGAACACTTGAAATGCTGTCTAAAAATAAATACACTATAAGTAAAAAATGTACATCACATTTCAAAGACTTAGTATAAAAAAAATAATGTAAAGTATCTCAATGATTTTTTTATGTTGACTACATGTTGAAATGATATACATTGGATTAAATAAAATATATTTTATACAACAATTTTGTCTGTGCATTATTACTTGTTTAATATGGTTACCAGAAACTTTGAAATTGTATAAGTTGTTTGGCCAAGATGGGTAAGCCTACCATAACTCACTTCTTCTAATTATTATTTTTTTAATTTTAAAGACTTCATTTTGATTCATTTTACACAAATGGGGTACAAATTTTCATTTCTATGGTTGTGCATGATGTACATTCATACCATTTATGTAATCATACATGTACATAGGGTAATGATGTCTGTCTCATTTTCCCATTTTTCATGCCCCTTCTCCCTCCCCCTCTCATTTCCCTCTTCATAATCTAAAGTTCCTCCATTCTTTTCTCACCCCTCCACCCCCTCAACCCCATTCTATATCATCATTAACTTACCAGGGATAACATCCGGCCTTTGTTTTTTTGGAATTGGCTTATTTTGCTTAGCATGATAATCTCTAATTCCATCCATTTATCTGCAAATACCATAATATTAGTCTTCTTTATGGCTGGGTATTATTCCATTGTGTATATATACCACAACTTCTTTATCCATTCATCTGTTGAAGGGCATCTAGGTTGGTTCCACAGTCCAGCTATTGTGAATTGAGCTGCTATAAACATTGATGAGTCTGTGTTACTGTAGTACGCTACTTTTAAATCCTTCAGGTATAAACTAAGGAGTGGGATAACTGGGTCAAAAGGTGGGTCCATTCCAAGTTTTTTGAGGAATCTGCACAAGAAATCAAAGCGGGAATCAATAAATGGGATGGACTCAAACTAAAAAGCTTTTTCTCAGCAAAGGATAAAATCAATAATGCAAAAGGAGAGCCTACAGAGTGGGAGAAAATCTTTTCCACACTCAGTTCAGATAGAGCACTAATCTCCAAAATTTATAGAGAACTTACAAATTTTACACCAAAAATACAAAGAACCCAGTCAATAAATGGGCCAAGGATCTGGACAGACACTTTACAGAAGAATCAATAAATGAAAAAGTGTTCAACATATCTTGTAATTAGAGAAATGCAAATTAAAACAACTCTGAGATTTCATCTTACTCTAATTAGAATGGCTATTATCAAGAACACAAACAATAATAGATGTTGGTGTGGATGTGGGGAGAAAGGCACACTTTTACATTGCTGGTGGAATTGCAAATTGGTACCTCTTCTAATTATAACTAAAATATTTGAATAGAGCATGAAAAGCAATGGCCTTAAATCTCTGAAAAGTAACAATTACAAATTGGTTGGGGATTAAAGTCAAAACATGAGTAATGGCCCGGGATGGGGTAGAGCAGAGAGGTAGAATATGGGAAGCCAAGTTTCAGATTTGTTTATTTTCTCTTTTGTCACCCAACTTTGACACAGGGTGAACTAGATCCCAGAAATACAAAGCAGGTATGAAGGCAAAAACTTCAGGTAAAACATTTTTTTTTTCCACTAGAGAACTAGTAAAAGGAAACTCTGATGCTGGAGATTGTGAGGATATTATTCAATCTCCCATTTTTCCTCTTCCTTCTCCAAATATTGCCCACAGCTACCCAGTAATTGACCTGGGCATACGGTGGTGATACAGGAACCTAAAACCTTAAGAGTCGTGCACTTTCAACCTCTGTCACTGTGATGAAAATACCAGAGATTATCAACCTGTACGATTTCTAATTATCTGATCTTAAAATAGGGAGATGAATCGGGAACTCCAACATCTGCGGGAATTTGGGGGTCATTTTTTTACTAGCTGTTTTTCTTTAGTATGACACCAGGCTTCTTTCTTTGCATGCTATCTTAATCTATTTTCGGTGACTGTAACAATTTAACCAACACTAGATACTTTATAAATAAAAAGAATTATTTAGTTCATAGTTTTGGAGGTTGAAAGTACCAGATCTGGTGGTCCCATCTATTTGGCCTCTGGTGAGGGCCTCTGGTTACATCACAACAGGGCAGATGGCCTCATTGTTGGAGCACGTGCAAGAGAGAGTGAGAGAGAGAATAAGAGAGAGAGGTTACACAATGAGGCAAAGCAAGAGACCAGGGATGGCTAGGATCCAAACCATTGCATATGTCTCATAATTTTTTGTAAAAATCTGGGTATTGTACATAATATGTTATAACAACTCTGTTATTAGCCGCCCCCCAAATTTTATTGTTGTTGCTATTTTTCTCTTTAATTAGTTAGCAACTTTTCTAGATGAATGGTGTAGATTCTATTTTCCTTGCAATGTGCTGCTATTGGGTTCTGTGCCAACTTGAAAATAAAATAAATGTTTTCATTTTTAGTATTGGGACCTAGAGGTCATACCTGGACCAGTGGGCTTTAGGGGCCAGGGATGGGTGGGTCAGATTCTCATATTTTTCTTGAGCCAGTAATCTACCTTCTGCCAAAGATCTATGTATGGGTCACCTTCAAACTTTAGACAGTATAAAAATCAGCTTTAACTTTTACTTCCTGCTTATGCAAGGTTTCAAGTTCAATCACAGGTGGAGCTTTGTCATTTTTCAGATCTTTCCATGAGCGTGCCTGGTCATGCACATGACCCTGCTTATGTGAGTGGTCAGCTAAATATTCAGGAATATGTTGGAGTCTTTCGAAGTTGCCTATGGCCATCCTGTTCTCAGAGTCTTCCTTTTACATTTTTGTCCAGTCTCCTGTTTGTTGCAAATGAAATTCCAGCCCCTAGGCAGCTTTGCTATGACAGTATTGCCAGTAGATTGCCCTTGTTTTCTCTCATGCCTTGGGGAAAGAACTTTGTTCATTTGATCTGAACTTCAAGTCATATCAAATAGAAAACAACAATCTGCCTGGGAATGGGGGATTGTTCAGGAGGTGCTAATTTGATCAAGGTATTGACTACCCTCTGAAGATGCAGCTTTTAAGAGTGCTCCAAAAAGGTCATTTTTCTCTGTTGGTTGGAAGGGTACAGGCATTTCATGGTCACCTGGATTCTGAGCTGGGAAGGGAGCTGGGGATGGAAACAGTTCCAAGTGAAAAGGACACAGACCCACTGTTTGTAAGGAATGTTGAGCTGGGTTGTTTGTCCTGCATTTACCTTATTTTGTGGAGAAGGGGGTTCACTGACATTCCTTTACCATATCATCTGTAAGTCATAATCAAACTCAGATATCTCAGGGTGAAACATGCATGCTCTTGCCAGTGCTTGCTTAACAAGACTTAATGAATACAAAATGCCTGTACGTGTTTCAAAGCATGCATTTTAAGTATGATATGCATGTAAGTATATGAGTATTAGCTATTAATATCATTATTCTCCTCTCCTCTCCAAAAGAGGCTTCTTCCTTCTCCTTTAATTTGGAACACAGGGAATGGACTATTTGAAGTTGTAGTTCCATGAAACCAGTGATAACTGAGGAAAGCACTTATGAGTATTTCACAGATTTAAGACAACAGCTAAAACCAATTCGGAGAGTTTCAAACTCCAAGGTAATATGCTGCAGGTGGAAAATGTCTACTCAAGTCTGAGAATGAAAGTAGGTTGGATTAAGCAGTGACTGGAGAGCCATTTATTATCATTACTAAACCACAAGCAGGGTTTCTCATTTGTCACTTTTACCTTTCTAAATTAAAAGTTATTTTACTTTTAATAACCTCATTGAGTAGGAAAATGCTCTTTCTGGCTTTGTTGGTGAGCCTTATTTATGGGGACTGAGGCTATCCATAGTCAGGTTGCTAATGGGAACAGATTTAGCTCAGAAATGAGATATATAGGAGAAAATAAGAGCTTCCTGAATGATGTCATATTATCTGCTTCATCCAAATAAAAAACAGCCCCCCAGTCTAGGTAGGATAGAAAAGTCTGGATTGGACTGACATGTTTCCTGTGAGGAGAAATGCTGGCAGGGGGTGGCAGAAATGTCCTTTGGGAGAAGAACATAGAAGGAGAATTTTCTAATTTTTAAGAAAATGAAATGAACTAAAATAATAGTAACTCTTGATAATCTATGACAAATTGACCTAAAATCCATGTTGGAGTAGATTTAGTAGTCTCAAAGAGTAAACAAACTGGGGCTGGGATTGTGGCTCCGTGATAGAGTGCTTGCCTGGCATGTGTGAGGTGCAGGGTTTGATCCTCAGCACCACACAAAAACAAATAAATAAAATAGAAATGTTGTGTCATCTACAATTAAAAATATTTTTAAAAAGAGTGAATAATACAAGATGGGTGTCTACACTTACCAGTAAAATGAAAGTTTGGCTCTTGGCTGAAACTGGCCTTTAGATATGAAGAGGCAAATCTGACAAAATGGCGGACGGTGCTGCTGGGAGTGGGTTTACACTGCGGGTTTGTGTACACAACGGTATATAATCATGTGGAGGGAAACATGAAAGTCAGTTATTACAAGAATGTCTACAGGGAGGGGACAAGCCAAGGTATTCCTTTGACCCAGGTGCCCTGAATAAGTGTCCAGGTGTCCACATTAGGAGGCAGAGCATGGTCCTCCCTCTGGGAGTCTCTAGGTAATGCCAAGTGGCTTCACAGTTGGAAGATTTGGACACTCAAGAAGGGACCACCTGACAAAAATACTCTCCTTGACCAAACTAACCAGGCTTCTCTGAGCCTTCTTCAGGATGTCTCCACTTAGCCTCTAAAAGCTTTAATAAACGATAACCATTTCTAGTAGACCAAGGCTGCCACATCCCTAAGATGGCCCTAGACTTGCCAGAGAAAATTCAAGGATGAAAAAAATTTTATTGTTTCTTCTTGGCAACGCTTGTGACTGGGGCCTATGTCTCCCAGCTTCCCTGGGACTGTAGAACCCTATCTTTAACATGTGACAGCCTGCAGACACAGCTGGCTTGCTTGCTTTTCCCTATGACAAACCATTCGTAATTTTTCCCTGAAAAATTAATACTACTGAGTAAATTACTACTACTGAGCCCCCACTTTGCCCCCTTCCTAACCCCTAGTTGTCCCTTTAAAGCATCAATTCAGATCTGTCAAATGAAGTTGAGTTTAGGTCATGTTGCACTTTTTCCCCCATTGCAGTACTTACCACTGATTAAAATCTGCTCTTATCATTTTCGTGTCCTGTGTTATTTTTTACCTCTGACACTGTGCCAGCAGACTTGTCACTGGCCTGCAATGGACATCATCAGCAGCTGCCTCTTAGGTAGAGACCAGTAGCGGAAGGGGAAAATCATGGGAGACTCAAAGGGGTTGCATGGGTTCAAGTGAGGTGCATTGCTAGAGAATCCTGACATAACTGTGGAAAACTTAAGGGATGAACTTGAGGGCTTACCTTATGTCATCATGACATTATGCAGTAATCAGGAAAATCTGCATTTTTCTAATGAATATGAGTGCTTCGATATTTAAAAACAAATGAGAATTGAAGACACTGTGATAGTCTCCATTTATTAGGCTCCTCCTATTTGCCCAGCAATTCAGTATATTCTTTATCTTTGGCACTTATATCATTTCTTCAGGATGACTTTTATTCTATGTAATTAATGAGGAAAGTAAAGTATCATGTTTGTCTGTTTTCCATCACTATGACAAAATACCTCAGAAAGTTAACTTAAAAAAAGTAAGATTTATTTTGGTTCATGGTTTCAGAGGTTTCAGTTTATGGTCACTTGGTTCCATTTTTTTCAGGGTTTGTGGTGAGGCAGAGCATCATGGTAGAGGGTAGAAGAAAGTAGCTTACCTTGTGGTGGTGAAGAAGCAGAGATAGAGAGAGAAACACCAAAAGAGAGGAAGGGTCCAGTTATTTTTCATGGGCATTCAATGAAGGACCTGCTTCCTCCTACCAAGTCCTATCTCCTGATTTCCCACCACCTTCCAATAACCTATTAAATTATGACTCCATCAATCAATTAATTCACTGACGAGGTCAGTGCCCTTATAATTCAATCACCTTCTAAAGGCCCCACCTCTGAGCACTGCTGCATTGGGGACTAAGCTTTTAACACATGATTTTTGGGGGAGCATCTCAGATCCAAATCATAAAAGGCACAAAGATGGTAAACAATTTTCCCAAGAACACCCAACTGATATTTGTCAAAATCAGAATTGGAACTCAAGACCTTCACTCAAAGTATTATTCTCATCCCAGTATACTCTGTCTCATGTCTTTTGTAAAAACATTTTTCTCTCATTTGCATTTTCAAAATTTCTGTATACCAATTTAAGTGAGTGAAAACAAAGCCAATACAACAATAAGAGAAACACATTTCAAAGAGAAATAAAAAAAGCAAAGGCAGGATTAAATGAACCTCTACTTAACATTAGCATGTAACTGGGTCCTAGAAATATCACATCGAGAGACCTGGGAAAATGGAAAAGTGCCTGCATGAATAGGGCTCAAGAGAGTGCCAAAGAAATTTGACTCCATTTTTTTTGGGGGGGGGGGGGGGGGGGTACCAGGATTGACTCAAAAGGCCTTTTGGGTGGAATTTACAGTAGAGTAGCTGAAGTAACAATTGCAGTTGTATTCATTTACCCAAGGTGGGAAAAGAAAGTTACTCTCAAAAGCTGAAATGTTGACCATTGCTTATATGCACTAGAAAAGCATCGCTTAAGATGGAACTGTTCCAGTAAAAAAAAGTGGTCAATGTGGGAAAACTTGCGTAAAATTTATGAATTGAATGAAGAGGAAGAGGAAAAGGAGGAGGAGGAAGACAATTAGGTCTAAATATAAATTAAACCAATCCTTGCTGGATAAAATAAATGCAAAATTGCTCAACTAATTAGCCAGCAGGATGTTTCCATTCCAATCAAGATCCTGCTGGTGCTTGAGAGGGAATGATCTTCTAGGTTAACAATTTTTATTGAATTTTCTTTCTCAAGGATTTGGGCTTTGGCACCTTAACTAATTTATGGATTTTTTTAAAAGATGTTAGCACTTTTAGTACTAAAAATGAGGAACAAGAAGACCCACTGATATGGACTGAATTATGTGTTCGTTGGAGGAAAGGTCATGCAAGGACAGAGCAAGAACATGGTGTCTGTAAGCCAGTTTCAGCAGAAACTATGCTAACATCCACTTCTCCATCTTGGGTTCTATCCTCCAGAACTGTGGGAAAATAAATGTCAGTGGTTTAAACCCAGTCTGTGGTATTTTATTATGGCATTCAGAGCAGATTAACACACTTAAACAGGACCAGTTTTCCCATTTGGGTGTGACTATTTCATGTACCTGATTGTATTTTGCCAGTATCATTTACTCTACTTCTGTCAATCAGTAGGAAGTATTTCAAGATTAATGAGCAAAGCAGGAATTCCCAAGTTGTTATAGTCATGCTTGGATGGATTTTAAAATGAATGATGTGAATCATGTTTGACAAGTTCCTTTCTATTCTCCATTTAATGTAATTGCAAATCATTTACATTGATCTCTACCTTTTCCATTAGCTTCACTTTTCCTTTAACTACGAGCAATTTCCCTACCATTGAAGCTGCCATTTAAATATCACTTACTAGTATTTTTACAAGGACTTTGCAATATTACAGGAAAAACTTTGGCCTTTTAATTCCAGGTGCTTTCACATTCATCCAGGAAGGAGAAGTTATCTAAGAGAAGTGCAGATGAAAGATGCACAGTTTCCCAGTTTTCCAGAACCCACTAAACACAGGTATCTATCTGTAGGGTTATCCATTTTTTGAAGGCAGTTTTGGAGCATGAATATTGAACTGAATTAATAAAAACACAGCAAGCAACTTATGCAATTTTTAGAGTACTCATTTAATGAGCCCCGAGTCTACCCCTTCAGACCCTTGTTTTAACTAACCATGCTCTTCTGAACTCTTCATGGGAAGAGTTCCTACAGCTTATTTTATCTCAGTACATTCAAGGCATCCCATTTATTATACCCTCCAAGATACACTGAGTTTTACTGAAAGCTGTCTGAGCTAATTAATGTCTTTTGTCCCTTTAAAACTGGATTCAGTAATAACTAATAGAATCATAGTTACTTTATCCTAAATGCAATTTATAGTCACATTTCTTTCATTCACTGAGACCCAAAGAGTACATACATCTGTCTGGTGCAACTCAAGAAATCCAGGATGAGTCCTTCAGACAAAAGAAAAGGAAAGTGGATCAATTTAGTCAGACAATAAAAATTAAGTTACTTCTATTTTGACTAAAGAAAACATCTTCTTTTATGGGAGAATTTAAAAACTGCAAATTTTATAATTTAAAATGATAGCTGAAGGGCATAATCTACAGAAAGACAATTTTTGTAAGATATATTAAACTTGAACTTTTCTATTATATTTGATGAGATGTAGAATCATAGCATTTTAAAACTTGAAATAAGGAAGGGGCCTTGGAGAACTCCCATTGAAAACCAAATCACACATACACACGAAAACCCTTTTCTATGAGCAAAGGTGGAAATTTGCCTTTGAAAGATGGAGCAGTATTTCCCCAGAGGTCCCTGTGCAGAGTGGTTTTCAAATAAAGACACAGATAATAAAAACTTTTGTTCTCTTAATATCTGTATGGCTCACACACACACACACACACACACACACACACACACACCATCACGAAAAGCACCTTTAGTAACAATACTGAATGTTACCATGACACCACAGTAGGACTTCTAACTGACTTGTCCACCTGGGAGGAACCTTATACCATATCTTCCATACCCTTTTCAAGCTTCAGTTCTCAACATTTGGTTATTTTTTTTTCCCCTAAACTTTCCATCCTGGCACCAAATAAGTAATCAAGTAATTCTGGGGCATAGCGATAGAGCAGAAATAACAAGGGATTTGAAATCAAATAGACTCAGATCTGCATTCAGCTGTCATTTGCTAACTATGTGGTCTTGGAAAGGAACTTAGTTGCTTTCATTTTCAGGTGAATGATGAAAAGCATGATTTTTCCTTGTGGCATTGTTCTGGTGATTTGGAGAGTGCATCTTCTATAGTTTGAATGTTGAATGTTAAAGGCCCCGTTGTGTTAAAGACTTGGCCCCAGGATTGTCCTTTTGGGAGGTAGTAGAGCCTTTGGGGGTGCAGCCTAGTGGGACACCCTTAGGTCACTGAGGGCATGCCCTCAAAGGGGATTGTAGGACCATGGCCTCTTTCTTCTCCCCTCCTTTGCTTTGCTCCCTGGCCATGAGCTGAGGGGCTTGCTCCCTGACATGCTTGGACATGATGTGCTGCCTCACCACAGGCTAAAGTGATGGAGCTGATTGACCATGGACTGGAAACTCCAAAACCATGAGCTAAAATAAATATTTTCTCTTAATAAGTTAATCACCTTAGGTATTTTGTTATAATAACAGAAAACTAACTAACATAGCATCTAATGTAGACATTGTATCTTGCACACAGTAGCCACTTGTTTATTATTACTTAGTTTTTACATGGAAATTGAACAATTTACCATACATCTGTAGTTTCTCATGTTCAGTCTGAATTGAGTTGCTACCTCAGCTATTTCATTTATGCCCCTGTGTGGATCAAAACTGGCTTGAATCACATCATGTGAAAGATGTCACTGGACATCCTCACCTTGGTTCTCATTCAGAACCAGTGAAACCCATAAGGACAAGATTGTCCAGTGACAACAGCCTCTCACACACACACTCTGCTTCAATGAGCAATTCATCCATCTTTAAGAACTGTATCCTAAATGTTCAAGAATTACTTTTGATGTTTATCATGAACAATTAAGTCCCAACGTGTATAATGAGAACTACCTTGTGTCAGGCATTTCACAAGATGTTCAGGCAACAGCAGTGACCGTAATCCTAGATGTCATATAGCTTATGATATCACAGACAAAACATCCATTTAAAAATACTTAAGCCCCTTTCCATGCTGTTATTTTTAAAATACTTTTTTTTCCCCATGAAAACTTAATACCTGCAGTTTCCTCACAGTGCAATTCTCAATTATAGGACTCTAGCCATTTCCTAATAATGCAATAAAGCTCCAAGACCATATATTTATATCAGCCTGTAGTGCTATTTTGTTAAAAAATGGCTCAATAAGTGGAGTGAAGATTTTCAGTAAAAGATCAAAAGTGAAGGGAAATGGAAATTGGTGTTTTCTGGTTGACCCAGGGTAATGTATGTAGTAAATAATCTGCCTCAAAATGTGCTCTCATCTTTCATGTTGATCAATTTACTTTAATGCCAGAGAATGAATGAGCCCAGGCGTAACTGCTATGTTTCTATCTCTTGCATTTAGTTAACCAAGCTGGGTTATTAGCAGGAACGTACAGGTTGATCTGCACAATGGAATTTTGGATTATGAATATCCAGGTTTGAATGGATATTATTGCCTTGGAGAACTCTTCGGCAATATTCACAAAAGCTAAACATGAACATAATTTCTGACCTGGGAATTCTATTCCTAGATAAAAATTCAATAGAAATGCAAACCATGTTCACCAGACAGCATGTGTAAAAATTATCATGGCACCACAACTTTTAATAGCTCCAAACTGAAAACCACCTAAATACCCATTAATAATAGAATGGTAGATAATTTATGGCATGTTCACATATTGGATTATGATGCAACAATGACAATGGAAAATCTATAGCTGTATTCCACACTGTAGTTGAATCTTATGAACATAATATGGAATAAAAGAATATAGATAAAAATGTGACCCCCACCCTAGAGTTTCAGCTAGACAGGAGGAATAAGTTTTGAGGTGTTTAGTATAGTAGGATAACTATAGTCAATAGGGATGATGCATTTTATATTTTAAAGTAACTAAGAGATTAAATTCCAAATGTATTATCACAAAAAATGTGAGGTGAGGTGATGGGGGTGTATTTAGTAGCTTTAAATTGTATGCATGTTTGTTGATGCCATAACAGAGTAACACAGACTGGATAACTTATAAAGGAAATGAGTGTGGCTTTCATAGTTTGGCTGGTTAGGAAGTCTAAGACAGAGGGCACATCAGGTGAGGGCGTGGTTGTTGCATTAGAATGTAGTGGAGGGCATCCCATGCCAAGGAAGAAAAATCTGGCCAAACTTGTTGTTTTACGAGGAGCCCACTCCACAGATACCAGACTTCATCCATTCATGAGGTGGTGCTCTCATGTCCTAATCACCCTTTAAAGGTCCCACCTCTTTTTTACTTATTTATTTTATTATTATTCTTTTTTTTTATTTTTACAGACTTCATTTAGAGTCATTGTACAAAAATGGGGTGCAACTTTTCATTTCTATGGCTTTGCAAGATGTAGATTCACTCCATTCATGTAATCATGCATGTACATAGGGTAGTGATGTCTGTCTCAGTTCACTATCTTTCCTTCTCCCACCCCTCACCCTGGCATTTCCCTCTACACAATCCAAAGTTCCTCCATTCTTCTTTAACCCCTTCCCTCCCCTCATTATATATCATCTTCCACTTGTCAGAGAAAACATTCAGCCTTTGGTTTTGGGGGATTTAAAGGTGCCACTGCTTAATACCATCACAATTTCAACATAGGTTTCCAGAGTGGACACCAAAACCATAGAAATATACATATATCAAAGTCACTCTACAAATGTATACAACTATGAAATGGCCATTTAAAAATAATGTAAATGTTTTAAAAAGGAAGAGAATAAAAGTGTCTCCAATGAGTTTTCTTATTCCTAAACAGGCTACCCTGATCTTCAGAGTTGGAAGCCAGGATCCTGATAACACTTGGTATTATGGTTTGGATATGAGAGGTCCCCCAAACCTCATGTGAGACAATTTAAGAACATTTAGAGGCAAAATCATTAGATTATGGGAGTTGTGACCTGATCAGTGGATTAACTGGATGGTAATTGTAGGCAGATTGGGTATGGTTGGAGGAGGTAGGTCACTGGGAGCATATCTTTGGGGTTTACATTTTGTCCCTGGTGAGTGGAGCTCTCCCTCTGCTTCCTGATTACAATGTCCTGAGGAGCTTCCCTCTGTGATGCCCTTTCACCACAAGGTTTGGCTTGCCTTGGGACCAGAGCTTTATAGTCAATCACTGATGGACTCGGACCTCTGAAACAGTGAGTCAAAGGAAATTTTTCCTTCTTTAATTGTTCTTGTCAGGTATTTTGGTTACAGTGAGAAAACCAACTGATAAAATACTTGGGAAGGCAGTGACTGAAGGGGACACAGTTCTGAACTGCTTGATGTCCAACTTGTTGATCAGGATGTTGGCTATATAGGTGTGCTCCATTGTGAAAATTAACTCATGATTAATTCATGATTAATGAATTATGATTTGTACACTTTTTAGTATATAGGCTATACTTCAATAAAAATTGTCAGACATTTTCAGTCTCTCTCATAATGAACAGGAAGGACATCAGAACAGGGAAACTAAATGGTGAGATGAGGCAGACATCATTACCTTATGTACATGCATGATTGCAGGACTGGTAGGAATCTACATTGTGCACAACCATAGAAACAAAAAGATGTCCCCCATTTGTGTACAATGAATCAAAATGTAGTCTTTGAAAATTAAAAAAAAAATAATTAAAAAAAAGAACAGGGAAACTGAGCCAAAACTCTGTGAGAACATGAAGATGAGGATGACCATTGTATTAAAAATGATCTGAGGCAAGAGTGAGTGGAACCTCCACATTTTAATATCAGTGCCTTCTTTTAACCCTTTGATTCTCAACTTTTGCTCTTAGGAGATAATTGAATCCAGTGGCTGATGTCAGAGAAACCCAGAAATTGAATCAACATTTGCTTGAACAAAGTTCTTTTATTGTCTCTGTTTATTGCATGTCCTAAGTCACTGAAATGGACAATGCACATTTTAGCTAAAAGCCTCCCAGGTTATGAGTAAACAGGCTGCTTACCCAGGCTATTTCAGTGACACATCTCCCTGCAATTGTGTAGCTTAAATAGAAAGCAGAACTGGAATGAGTGGCTTTGTTCTTCCACAAAGAAGAGCACTTGTCTCATGGAGGCATGGATTTATTCAAAAATCAGTCACAGAGCATCCACTATTCTCCAGGCCTGTTTTAAGTGCTGGGGTCAGCAACAAAGTTAAATGCAATCCCTGTCCTCATGGAACTAATAATCTAGCCAGGAAGTTAAGCCATTTAATAAACATCTAAAGTGATGGGTATCACTGTGTCAGTAAATTCTATGAAAGGCCCTGAAATAACAGAAATATGAGTGGTTGATCCCTTCCTGGGATCAAAGGAGACTTGAGTGACAGAGTAACAACTGTGCTTGGTTGTAAAGAATAAAGTAACACCTTCAAAGAAGATGAAATAAGGGTATTCCAGCCTGAAGGGAGACACTCTGCAGTCATCACTGTGAAAGAGTGTACTGTGTGGTTGTTTGTTGACCACTGACCAATGATGGGTGCTTGGAGGCAGAAAGGGGTTGAAGGACTATGTAGTGGTTTGGGGCTGGATTATTAAACCATACGAGATGCTGTGGGTGCCCCACTTACATCGCCTTTGCTGGCCAATGTGTTACCTCTCCAGTTGCTGTGCGTGGTTCATTGCTTCTTCCTTCTCCAGACTTTCCTTTGGTCTGTAGTGAACCTCACCCAGAATTGCCTGAGAAGTAATTACCCGCAATTCCTGCAGCCAACAAGGGATTAACCTGGGGATATGCAAACCTGCTCCTTGCTTCAGGATTAGTCAACTCTTCGTGCTCTGGCACTCCCCCCTGGAGCCTAGATTTCAGCTGAGCCTACATCCTAGGCTCTTTTTACGGGCTCAATTGGACTTCCCTTACTCCCTTTCATCTCAGAGCCTACCTCACTAAATCATGGGTACAACCCCTCCTCCCCCGTCTCAGACTCTGCTTGTAAGCAGGCTGACTTCATTTTTTATTTCATAAAATTCAGATCAGTGAAGTGACTCAATCAGGAACGTATTTTGTGAAATTAGCATCATCATAATTTTGAACGTGACTTTGAGATTAAGTCCCCTAGTTTCTTTTTCATTGTAAGAGCATATTGCTTTTAAATACTGCTCTGATATAACTTAACTCCCAATTTGAGGAGGAGTGTGTGTGTGTGTGTGTGTGTGTGTGTGTGTGTGCATGTGTATGTGAGAGAGAGAGAGAGATTCTAAGATTCTAATTCTGTTAGGAGACTGTGATTGCATCTGGGAAAAATAGTTTTCCCTTCATGTGTTTATTTCATTGTAATTGCACCAGAATTTACTGCTTTATTTAATTGTTTGGCAATAGTGATAGTGATGTGATCATGTTTCTTATGGCAGTAATTACTTCTCATTGCTGTGTTCTTTGTTTGAAAAACATTCTTCTCCTATAGTTCACTATATTGCAATATTAGTAGCATTAGAGCTTTACTAATTGATCTGGGCCAATAAAGGGGATCATCATTGGTGACTCTGCTAGGGGTTACTTAACACTGTTACAATGCTTCTTACTTATCTCCAACCCTCCCTGCTATTCTTCCTTCCTTCCTGTCTTCCTTCCTTCTTTCCTTCCTACCTTGCTATCTTTCTTTCTTTCTTGATTGGATAACTCTATGTTTTAAATATGTAATCATTAGCTCTCTACCACTCTGAATAATTGGCTTTTAAATTTTGTTTTGTGAAAATTCAGTCTTGCTAATTGGTTGACCTTTATGAATAAAATATGTACCTTTCCATTCAACAGGTGCTGGGGTGATGTAGTGTTTGCTGTTGAGTGCTACTCTATTCATTGGAAATATAATTGTCTTTCCAAATTATAACTCTGGTCTTGATCCTTGCCATGTGAACGGGAAAAATTCATGTATCTATATAATTTATTCTCAGTCACAGAGGAAGGGAATAAATCTACATTCAAGATATTAAATGCATAAGAAAGTCAATGGTAATTTCAAATGAAAAATTACTCTTATTAAAAATAATGATGTTATGTTCCACTTTTATCTCCACTAGAGGAAATACTACTTAACCTTCAAAGCTAAGTCAGAATATCGCTTCCTCCATAAAAGCTGAGCTGAGATGGATAATATTCTTATTTATCTAATCCAGAAGCCAGTTCTATCTCTGAATTCCTGTAAACTTTCATTCAGTCCCTTTTAAGTTGCCATATGCTATAGTTTGGATATGATTTGAATGTGTCCCCCAGAGGTCATGTGTTGGAAGCTTCATCCTCAGAGTGGAGATGTGGAAAGGTGGTGTGGAACCTGTAAGAGGTGGGGACAAATGGGAGGTGTTTAGGTCAATGGGGACAATATAGTTCTCATGGGACCTTAGTTAATTCTCATGACAGGCTTCTTAGGAGAGAACAAGACTGTGTCCTCCCCAGTTTCTCTGGCTTCCTGTCCAGCCATGTGGTCACTCTGCCTAGCATGCCCTCACACTGTGATTCCACCTACCATGAGGTTCTCAGCAGAGCCATGATGGTGTGGTACCATGCCCTTGAATTTATAGAACTACGAGCTGAAAACCCTCTTTTCTTGATATCAGCCTCAGGTATTTCATATAGTAACAGATTAATATAGTAACAGACTATAGTAACACCAGCTAACACCATTTTGGATTATAACAGCATATATACATTGTATCCATTAGCTGTCACTACAAAACAAACACCCCCAAATTCAGCAGCTTCAAACAATGAAAACTTATGACTATTCACGAAGCTGGCCACCTAGGTACTGTGTCTCATCTTGGCTCACTCTGTTTGTGGTCAGCTGTAAATCAGGAAGTGTTTGTTCTACTCTCTCACATTTGAAGGTACAGCAGGATTTCAGTGGTGTAATCCAGCCACTGAGCCAAGTGTGCTGTCTATGAGGTGGTCCTAATGGTGCAGCAGGTTAGCCCTGTCTTGCTCACATGTCTGCTGGGCAGGGTTTCTTAAACGAGCTCTAAGTGTGCAAAGCTTCTTGAAGCTGAGGCTCGGAATTGGCACGTTAACATTTCTGCCACATTCTGCTAGTTACAGTCAATCACGAGGCAAGGAGTGAGAAACTGGCTTCACTTCTTGATGGAAGAAATTACAAAATTATCTTACAAAGAATGTGGTTAAAAGAAAGGTAGAAAATTGGCAGCTTTTTTTGCAATGAATACATTTATACATGCACTGTACATATTTTCCACTTTGGGTCTAAAATCTTTTTGAAGATAAGGCAAACATTATTAGCATGTATTCCAGCATTAGTGGTGGAGTTTAGAATGGATATTTATTGCTTTTACCTTCACAGCATCGCTTCCCCTTTCCCTCTGATGATAGCTCTTTGCTTATCTTTTGCTGTCCTCCCTCACCCCTACACACTGTGATCTCAGTGGTCTCAATTGAGTGTCCTAACTGGGACATCTGGTCAGGGGATCAGAAAGAACTATGGGTGGGATGATGAGTCTTTTTGTTTTAAAAATTCAGTCTGGCAGATTCACAGAAGGAAGGAATGATTGAAGCTGAGATTCCTTGCCTTCTCAGAATCTGGTTCTTTAAACCTTCCCTCAACTTTAGAGCCTTCTAGTATTCTTCCAGTAAATCACCCTTTTTGTTAAAGTGAAAGAAATATCTAGCCATCATAAGGGTCTTACATATGTCCAATTCTCAGAAGTTTGTTGAGTGACTGACTGAAGGCAGGAGTCCCATGTTCAGCGACCATCTTTATTGTTCTGGATTATTTGTCATGTGCTCTCCTAATGCTTGGATGCCTTCGGTTTGTCTGCCCTGCAGTCCTTTCTCTAAGAATTGATCCTCTCTCATTCACAAGGCTAGTGTGGAGCTACCTATTTACCTCAAGTGCACTTTAATGCATAGCTAAATTCAGAGATGTTTTGTCTGTGCATCAATTTGGGCAAGTCTCTACATTCCCCTTTCAATTTCTACATCTGTAAAATGGAAACTACAGTTATCTCCATCCCATGGCCATTTAATTATTAAATGTATTCTGTGCATCTTAGTGTCCTCTTATTTCATGTTGTTCTCCTTTGATAAAATATCTGATTTGGGGGTTCTTGAATAATTCTTTACCAGATACCATATAAACCTCACATTATATGGTAAGTATTTTTTTAAGATTTTTATTCAATAGGAATTACATTAAATTCTTATTCTGAGCATATAGGAAAAAATTCAGTTTCTTCTTTTCTCTCCCAACATAATCAATATAGAATGCTTCTAGTTACAAATGTGCAGGGTTTTTTCCCCCCACACACCAAGCAAGCAATTATTGTCTGCAATGGACACCCCATCTCTGATTCTACCAGTATTTACCTGGAGATAGTGACAAATCCATAGGTTGAGGGCTCAATCCCATATGATTGACTCTGCTTCACACATGCCAGTCACCAGACAAGTTCAGGTCTCTGGAATGTTCAGCTGATGAACTATAAATCTGCACTCCCATAATCCCCTGTTAGGATTTGATTAGCTGGTTAAGATGACTCACAGAACTCAGGGAACCACTATGTACACATTTACTGGTTTATTATTAAAGGTATTACAAGTGACACAGATAAAGAGGTGCACAGTGCCAGTCATGTGGGAAGGAGCAGGGAGCTTTATGCTCTCGTATGGCATGCTACCCTGCAGGACCCTCCATGTCTCCTTGGTCTCTCTGATGATCAGCCCCCCATCCTGAAGATATCTAGAAGCCCTCAACCACCAGTCATGTCATTAACCTATAAAAGACACATATTGGGCTGGGGATATAGTTCAGTTGGTAGAGTGCTTGCCTTGCAAGCACAAGGCCCTAGGTTCAATCCTCAGCACCACACACACACACAAAAAAAAACAACAACAAAACCCCACATATTGTTATGGAAATTTTAAGGATTTTGGGAGCTTTATGTCAAGAAACAGGGAAGAAAACTAAATACTATATTCATTTTAAAATACTACACTAATAAAACACCATTCTAAGTGATTTATGTATATTAACTGATTTAGTTCTCACAGGAATATTCTGAGTAGATACTTCTATATTTTTACAGATGAGGAAACCAACCTGAGGCACTGGGTCATCTTACATCTCTTACATCTTCATCTTTGGTGCTTTCCCAGTGCTTCTTCAACCTTACACACTTAGGCTCAAAAGCAACAATAATAATATTTCCATGGCCAACAGGATAAACAGATGCAGCTGATCACAACTGTATATTGGTGATCTGCTTGGCTCACATCTCATCCTTGGGGCTAAAGGTATAAATGTTTCAATCATCCATTTGCAGATATGCAAAGGCATCATTAAGAGTCATTTTCGAATGATTTTTGACAACAAAGAGGAGAGGATAAAAATAGTTTTTTGATAAATACAGGTAACCAGAGTACAAATATTCCCCTTGCCATAGAAAATTGACAGAAGCAAAGTATAAATTGATCTCTAGTGTGATGACATCTTACAAATCAAGGCTGGTTTTATTTACCAAAATGCTTCTCAATTTTCAACATGTTCCTTTCTTTGTATCCTTTTCTGATGTAATGGTCAGACACCTGAGTTTCTAGATTACCAATAAACATAAACTTGTTTTAGAATGCATCTCTCCATTTACTCACCTAGTTTCCATTTTCTTTGCTGAGACTCAGGATTCTCATAAGGAAACAAAATTGTGTTGATATGCAGCAGGTGTTTGATTCTGGAAAGAAGGTACTCTTCCCAGTACTGATGGAGAGAATATGTTTCCCAAAGTTGGTTTTTGCCTTGAAAATGTGTGACAGATACCATTGCCCTTGTACATGCATGAACGCACAGATGGTGTGACTCTACTTTGTGTACAACCAGTGAAACAATAGCTGTACTCCATTTGTGTTCAATGAATCAATAAGTAAATAAATAAATAAATAAATAAATAAAAATATTGGTTATTCAACCAAAAAAAAAAAAAAAAGACACATGCCCATAGCTTCATTACTGAAGATATAAGCTGTGTTTTAAAATATGTGAATAATTAGCTCTATCAGGGAATTCTAATGGAAGGAAATGGCAATAGATCTACATACAATTGAAAGTGAATACAGCAAACCATTAATTAATCAAGAGAGAAAGGAGTACACCTGTCAAATGTTCAGCATTGCTTTACAGCTGTATGGAGAGGTTATTCATAGAGAAAACCTATGATGTAACAATTGCTATAATCCCCTAAATTTTGCAACAAAAGTGGTATTTACTATGACCCTCATGTAAGAGATGCTGTTGGTTCAATGGTTTCAAGTTGGGATCAACTCTGGGGCAATTCTAGCTGTAGAGCTGCAAGTGGCATCAGGCTGAAGCTCCACTTGAGCTAAAACCACAGCCTTCTCAGCCCCTTCTGCTGCCCTCCCTTTACCCTCCCCTTTTCTTAAGAGTACATTTAATAAAGTGCTCACACAGAATTCTCCATATCAAGCTCCACTTCTTGGGACTTTAACCCCGGACATTCCATTTTATTAATGGGATGATGGAATCTCAAAGAGGTTAGAAGTTGGTTAAGGATTATCCAGCTCATATGTGGAAGAACTGATATTAAAATCTCAGCTTTTCTAAATTCCCAAATCTATTTCTTAATAGTTGATAACTAAGATAATTAAAATACTTTGTTTTCTCTGCATTTTAGTACCGAAATCACACTAACAACCATGGACTGGCATATCTGAATTTCAATTTCTGTTTCCAGGTTGTCAGTATCTTCACTTGGATGGCCAAGACATCTGAGACTATCATAGCTGAAAGTCAATACCTTATTTTCCCCAAAGACTGCCATTTTTGCTGTCTCTTCTCTCTTAATTGATGGCAGTCACTCAGGCCAAAAACCTTGCAGGTTGGTTGTTTTCATATGCTCTACTTTCCATCCATCAGAGAGTCAATCCTATTATTCAGCATTTGTGGTTAGTGAGCTTTTTGTCATGGTGACAAAAATATCTAATAAGAACAACTTAGAGGAGGCAAAACTTATTTTGGGCTCATTGTTTCAGAAGATCTGTTCGTGGTCAGCTGACTCTAGTCCTTTGGGCCTGAGATAAGGCAGAACATCATGGTCAAAGGGCATGGTGGAGGAAAGATGTCAACTCATGGCAGCCAGGAAGCAGCGGGGTTGGATAGGGAGAGAGTATGCCAAGGACAATATAGTCTAAGACTACAACCCCAGTGAACTACCTTCTGCACCATACCCTACCTGCCTATAGTTACCATACAGTAGTCCATTCAAATTATTAATCCATCAAATGAGTTGATCTACTGATTAGGTGTCTGAACTCATAATCCTCTGAACATTCTTGCATTGTTCCACACATGAGCTTTTCAGGGGATACTCATATCCAGACCATAATAGCATTTAAAATGTAATATAACTGATCAATTCCCTCGACCTATGCCAGTACTACCCTGGTATCTTGTCTGGATCAATGTAAAAGTCTGTTTACTGGTCACTCTTCCTATACCCTTGCCTCTATATAGCTAATTCTCAATACAACAGTCAGAGCAATCCTTTTAAATATCAGGTAGGCAGATCACTCTGGTGCCTCTCAGTTCCTTCAGAGTAAAAGACTGGGTTCAAAGTGACCTACAAAACCATACATAACATGTCCTGCTCCATTTCCTTTCTCTCTCTGAAATCTTTTGCTCACACATTACACACTGGCCTCCTTGATACTCCTTAAACACACTGAGCATGCTTCTGTAATACAGCCTTTGTAAGGGTGTGTACTTTTGCCTGACTCTCTATTCCTTAAAATATCTGCTTTGCTTCCTCTCTCAATTTTTTCAAGTGCTTGCACAAATATCACCTTTGTATTTAAAATGGTCCCCCTAACTAAAAATTGATTTCCTTTATCCTATTTTGCTTTCTTTTATTCCCACAGCATTTACCTTCTTGAAATACACAATGATATTTATTATTTTTAACTTTTTCCTTTCTGTTCCCCCACTAGAATATAATCCTATGATAACAGAGACCATTTTTTTGATCACTGATTTATTCTATGTACCTAGAATAGATTGGCATATAATAAGCACTTAATAAACATTTGTTGAATGAAATTTTTCCATTTCATTTTGAGTACTTTCTGATTGACTGACAGGGGAACTGTACAGAACAATGGTGTAGAGTTGAATGACTATTGAAATAATCTAGTTTCTATGTTGTTATTACAGAATGCCAGAATTTGGATAATTTACAAAGAAAAAAAATTTTTTCTTACAGTTGTGAGGGTTGAGAAATTCAAAGTCAAAGGGCTGTATCTTGTGAGCATCTTTTCACTGCACCATCTCATGGTGGAAGGCAGAAGGGCAAGAGAGTACGTGCTTGAGAAAGCAAGATTGAATCTGCAGCCTCAAGTCCTTTTTGTAATTAACATTAATCTATTCATAAGGGTGGAATCCTCACAACCTAGTCACCTCTCAATGTCCCCACTTCTTAACACTATTGCATTGGGGATTAAATTTCTAATATACATTCGGGGGGTACATTCAAACCACAGCTCTGTTAAAGGACACTTTATCCTTCCTGCACAAAAATAGAGGACCACACTTCATACTGCGCTACGAAATATTTCCCATTGGATTAAAATGCTAATGACTTATTTTCATTTTGCTTGCTCATCAGTCTAGTGTCAAATTGCTAAGGAAGGAATTATATCACAATAAACCACTTTAATTTCATAAAAAACATGTAAGCATATAGAGGCATGATAAAAAAAAACACTGGCGGGAATCTTCTCAAAATACCACACTGTTCTTTCTGAGAGGTAGGACTCCAGGGAATTGATATTGATTTCTCATAAACACCTCTTCTGAAGAGTTTTATAGGTTCTGGAACATTTTGTGTTCTGTTGAACAAAAGTTTCAATCACCTTCATAGGTCATTCCTCAATTTTTAAACATAAGAACACTTAAATATTCCCTAAAACTTAAATATTCTTTCATCTCAAAGAAAGAAGCAGCACCCCAAAGAGTGCTAAAATATTCCATTGCAAACACTCTTCTTCAGTTATATTTTTTCAATCACTTATATAATCACAGAGTTTGAGTTTTCATATACATCCAAATGCCATTTTTATAACTGATTAAAGATGCATTAAAATGCCATTTTTATAAGCACTTTTGTACTGAACAGTTTCGATGGTTGTTGGAGGGTTATGAAGTCTTAGTATAGTCATCACTTTGTGACAAATCTCAAATGGTCCATTGGTGATCAAAGTGATGGCTGTTCACATGAAGGTAAAATCCCCAACTATTATAAGCACAATATTGAATTCAGAGTCTAATGTGTTCCTGGCTCCTTCAGCAATTGGCATTTGCCCCAAAATAGCTTTGTGGAAAATAAGTGACAGTTGGAGGTCATGCCCCATAAATATTAAAAGTTCTGGGCCACAGGCAAGTTTCAAGCAGAGCCTGAAACTACTTATTTCTTGGTAAAATCTCTGAAACTGCCAAAGTTAGACATTTCAAACTAATCAAGGTTTTAGACAAATAAAGTAGTTTCATTTTTGACACTTTTTCATTTTGTGGATACAGCATCTTGCATATGTAATGAGCCTTCAGTCTTATCCCAAAGGAACAGAGTGAGAGTGACCTTGAAAATACTGCTGAACTTGCCATTTACTCAGAGAGGATACTTCTGTGCTCCCATGCCCCCCTCCCCACACATACCTTAAGAAAATAACTAATGACTTTAACAAGAGGTGATATTAACTAAACAGAGCTAATGATGGGAGGGGGTGAGAGAGTTAGCTATTATGGTTAATAATGAAACTTTAGAAAAAAAAATTCTCTGAACTGGCTGTGACCATACATGCAAATTGAAACTGATACAGATTTTTGTGTTTTGTGGGAAGGAAAACACAAACTGTGAAGATCCATTATGTTGAGCTACATTTAGAAACGATCAACTGGGTAAGAGAAGTTTATTCATTGTATATGACCTTAAATTCTCCCCTTCTGAAACAGGTGCGGAAATGGCTATGTCTCCGTGAGATGCATAAATATAATATATTTCTGGAGGGCATTTTTCTTCCCACTCAGACTCTTTGTTTTTTATTCAAGATTTTTACATTGTCAATTAAATGCTAACTTCAGTTCCATACTTTGCTGCAAGGAAGTACTTAATCATTAATAGCAAAGAAATGGAAAGAACCCACAGCTGTCCAAGCGGTAAACTAAACATTTTCTGTTTTTAATATCCTCTGGCAAAAAAATAATGTCCAAAATTATAAGAAGAAAAAAGATAAATACATTCGGAAGTTTGAAAAATTGTTTTAGCATTACTTTATTTTGATGAGAAGAAAGCCCAAAGAGGTTCTTATGTTAAGTACATTATAAATCATATCTACATGTTTTAAACTATAAAATTTTAATTTATCTCAGTTCTTGCTTAATAAAAAGTTAGCTTCTCCTCAAAGATGCATAAAGGCCCTCACATCTCTAGAAAGCTCTTCAGACAATGTGTTAACACTCTTATTAGGACTTTGATGGTTTTCTAAAATTTATACCCGGAATGGAGGAAGTATGGATGGTGTAGAGGAAAATGGGACGGGAGGGGTGGGGGAAGGAAAGACAGCAGACTAAGACAGACAGCATTACCCTATGTATATGTAAGATTATATGAAGCGTGTGAATCTACATTGTGAAAAAAAGGATATATTCCCTGCTGCATAATTATTTCAAAATGGGTTCTACTGTCATGAATAATTAAAAAGAACCAATAATAATAAAAAAGAAGACCCCAGGAATCACACCAGAAAAAAAAATGAATTTTTTATGGAAAGAAGCATCATAAATAAACTTTAAAAAAAAGACAACTAAGGGATATAGTTACAGTTCATATCACAAAGAGCTATCCTTCCTAACATGTAAATTGACAAAATCATAAGACTTTCGAAACATAGAAACAGGAAATAAAATTTGCTATTGATAAGCAAGATAGATAAATTCACACGTTAAAAAAAGGAAGTTATACCTGTGCTTCCCTAAATTATTTTTTACTTTTGTAAGAACATAGTCTGTGCATTAAGAAGATGTGTCTTCAAATTCTTCTTGATCCTCTTCTGTTTTATTTTAAAAACTTTACTATGAAGTAAAGAAAAAATAATTTTGAAATTCTATTAAACTATAACCGTTTTCTTAATCTATATAAGAAAATAAAATCTAAAAAATAAAAGCCTATACAAGTCATCCATTCATATTTAATTTGTCACCAGGTTGTTCAGTGTTAGGAGAATATTTTAATTACTTAAAAATAAAATTACTAAATACTTTTCCCCCAGCTACTTCAGCCAGAAGGAGTTGTACCTTACCGTTCAACTTCATTTTCCTCTTCTTTGGTGCTCACTTATAATTGATCTGGTCACAACCCCCATTGGATAATGTGAATAAAATTGTTCCTAGCATGAACAATTGATTTTACCCTCTACTATGACTCCTTAAACACCGACACTTCTTGTTTTATAGAATTATGTGTCCCAATGTTGTCATCTTTTCAAATTCTTCCCAGCCTCAAATTTTAGTACATAAGTCATTTTCTACCAGCAACTTCTTTATACCATTTAATTCCACCTCCCTGCCAGACTGTCTTGCTTCTCCTTCACTGTTACCATGTTGAACTTTAGAAATGCTTTTCTATACCTCTGATTTTCTGCCATGTCTTCTGGCTCTACTTGCAGTATGTGTGGTCCCTGGTATGGGACATACTTTTGGAAGGCAGGGCTCATGTCTCATGTATTACTGTATTCTCCCTTCCATTCATCTATGTCCATTGCGTAAAGGAAGCCCTCCAAGATGGATGAAGAATGGTTATATTTATAGTACTCATGATGTATTCTTATTGAATATATTTATAGTATTCATGGTATATTTTATTTAATATACATTGGTAAGGTCAGCATAAATGTCAAGGATTTTGATTAAAACAATAATATTTAATATAGTCTCTGTAGTCTATTTTTCAGTTGAAAAATTAAGAAACAGAAGTTCTGGTGACGGAGAAATTAAAAAAGGAAACTCCCAACACTGTAAATATTGACCATGTTTTGTTTGAAATTTCCTACCCATATTAACAGGAAAAGGACTAAGAGCTGAGCATCCTTTAGAGAGACAATCACTTCCTGCTCAACATGAAAATGTATTCTGCACTGCTTCAGAAGAGTTTGTAATGAATAATGAATGTCCTTGAAAGAACACACTACTGTTTGCTCTAAGAGAAACTAAAATATAAATAAAAAAAGAAATGTGAGGTACTCTGTATGCTCTGCTGTTTAAAAATCTTGACATTAGGAAAAGGGAGATGTGGAATATCAGGAATTGTTTGTAAAATCAGCACACATTCTTTCCTCTAACATGGAACACATGTGACCCACAGTTGTCCCGGTTTGTTCAACGCCATTGGAGACACGATGGATAAACTGTCTATTCCTTCCTAGCATCCTGGCAACAAGGGACAGAACTCTGGGTAAGCAAAGTTGGATGTTTTTCACGACCATCATCCCTACTAGATTTACAGTCACAAAGAGACTGTCATTAAATTTAGTCACTGACTCTGTCCTTGGAATAATCCCAAACTGGTATACTTAGTTGGGGTGGTCTAATATCAAAGGAACAATTAAGAGTGAATAAAAAAATTGGATTCTGACATGTGGGTGAGAGGTCAGTAGAAAAGAATTGAAATGCTGATTGGATGATGTTAGATCATTTAGATCTAACTAAAGAGTAATTTCTTCTCTGCCAAGTTACTCAACAGGGTCAGCTGCCAGAGACATTATCACAATCAGCTCTTCTCAAATTTGAGAGTCCATGAAAATCACCTGAGGATCTTGTTAAAATGCAGGTCATGATATAGCAGGTCCAGGCTGGGACCTGAGTTTCCACATTTCTATCCAGCTCCCAGGTGATGCGGGTGTTATTGGTTCTCAAGACTTACTCTGTTCTGAATAGCAAAGTTGTCCAAATGTCCAAAGTTGTCTTATTTTGCACTGAATTTACAGGAATTGAGCACTGAATTGAGATCACAAAGTAGGAGGAAAATCAGCAGATTGCAATGTCCCAGGAGTCAGTGAAGTAAATGACTTACAGAGGACTCTGTGGAGCAGTGATTCAAATGGATCCAGTGAATTTAGGAATGGAAATTGGCCATTGAATTTGTCAACGTGGAAGCTGTGGTAATGTTGATAAGGGTGATTCCAGTGGATTAACAGAGACCAGTGCCTGAACAGGAGAGGAAAGAGAAAGAGAAAACAGCTTCTTGAAACTACACCCCTACTGTGAATGGGTGAAGAAATACAGTTTTATAGTTGGGAGAGATTTGTGGTTAAAAGAAGATTTTGATAATACTTAATAAGTTCAGCATGTCAGAGTAGTTGTATGCTGCTAAGAATTCAAGGAAGAGAAAATTTATGGTACAAGAAAGGCACAAAGAAAAGCTTACCCAAGAAAGCTAAATCCTTGGGTGGGCAAGCAGTGATGAGATCCAGTAGCAATGTGGAACAAAGAGAAGGAAATACAGGGAGGCAGAGTGCATGGGCACTGTACAGAAAGACTGGGGAATTTGATGCTGTGTAAAATGGGGAGTTTCTATGATTCATCTTTGTTTTTTTTTTTTTCAGTGCAATAAGAAGTCACTTACTTAGAGGGACTTAGAGCTGTGTGCTAGGGGTGAGATGTCAAATGTTATTTCCTGAAGAAAGAGGGGAGGAAGAAGAAAAACAGGAGGAAGACAAAGAGGAAGAAGGAGGAGGAGGAAGTAAAAGGAGAATAAGAGGAAGAGGGAGAGAGAGGAGGAGAAGGAGGAGGAAGAAAAAATTAGAGAAGTGCAGAATTTCTGGACATCACTTACCCCTTGAGGTCAGCAGTCATAACTATAAGGCTCTGAGATAAGGTGAGGCCATTAGGCAGTTTTTCTTTATCAGTGTCAGTGTACAAGTATTTGAGAATGGGTGCAGAGAATTTAAACAAGATTTAGAATTTTGTTTGGTTAATACAATAGAGGAAGAGGGACATAATGGAATTGAGATGGTGCAATTGGCTTATTCCACTCTTCCAAAATTTCATTTTTTCCTCTGTAAATAGTATAACAAATCTATACCTTTTACCATGTGACTTGCAACACCTGCCACTAACCACTGTCTCACTGACCATGGGCCTGGTCATAGGACTGACTCTGGCCAATAGAATCTGAGCCATTGTCATAGGATCAAAGACCTTAAACACACCTGCATGCTTTGTCTGGTTCTGTTTAGATTCTGCCAGTATCATGATAAAAGCCTGCTTTGGACAGTTGCCTGTTCCAGAATGAAGGAGGTTGACTTAGACTTAAACCAAACTGGCAGCCTGGTGCATAACTTCCTAGCTGTCCTGCAGATGCATGACTCAGAAATTCATGCCTCTCCTTATCAGCCATGGAGGTTTTGAATCATGCAACATTATTTCATCAGAACTCTGGTCATATTCTGGGGAATATGATCATGCCTATGATAAGATGAGGGTGTCAACATAATAGTGAATGAAATCTAAACTGGATGAGGAGGAAGTAAATCTGTGAAGGAGACAAACCATGACAAGGTGGCAACATTAATGCACTGGAAGTCACAAAAGGAGTCAGGCTAGCAGAAGGAGTGAGCGAGAGAGACGGAGGAGGTAGGGGATGGAGAATGGAATGACTGAACTTGAGGTTTTGAGGAGGCCAAGTTTTGGTAATGTGAAGAAAATGATAAAAGTGCAGATTATGGTTATGGTTATGTGTGACTCAGGTAGAAGAGAAGACAAAGGAAAGATTATGGAAGATGGATGAAGATCTGAGGAGTGAGAAGGATGGACAAAGCACATGTCCACCATGACCTGTGCACCACCTGTCTTGAAAGAATTGTGACAGGAATAGTGTCAAAGGTCAAGAAATAAGGCAATTGCTAACATCTCCAATGAACGAGAAAATTTCTGGTAAAGCTGCTGTGGCAGTAGGTGTAGCCTAATGGCTAGAGAGTCCCGGAAGATGGAATTGTTAGGAGAGGCCAGCGTAATTACTTGGAAACAATAATAAGAAACAAAGATTCTTTCAGATTTAGTAGTAAACAGAGTGAGAATTTTAGAAGTTCCACTAGTCCTGGTGTAGTGGCAGGGAGCAGCATCCTTAGGATTCCGCCTGGTTCCAATTAGAGTCGGGTGGAGAAGGACTCACTTCTGATAGATGAAGAAATGGGGATTTTGCCACAGATGCACGAGGTGAACCAAAGATAACAGAGGATGCACTTGAAAGACTGGGGGGCTTCAGATTGGGTTAGATAAGAAAATAAGCAGGGTTAATTAAGGATGAGAGCCCAGCCCAGGACATGCAGGATCACCTGGACAAGTCTGGTGACTGAATTAAAGAAGAAAGCAAGGTATGATAGGATTGTTTTTGATGACTTTGGGGGTCCGATCTCTGAGACAGGTTTTAGTACCCAAGGTACATCCTTAAATCGTAAGCTGTATCATGTTCAGGCAGAGGTGATAAACTTACCAAGACTGCGTAGCTTTTCTTGCAGCACAGCTAAAACTAGACAAAATACTTCAATTTTGTGTTCTTTTCTCTCTTTTTCCCTTCTATTATTGCCTTCCTTCTCACTTCTGGTCTTTCAGGATATAATTTTTTTTCTATCTCCTGGTCAAGAAAATGCCCACAGGACAAGGTTAGAAGAGCACGTATTATTATTTATGTCAAATTATCAATTACTTGTTAACCTATATTGAACATTTACTATGTCAGGCATTGTGCTTACTGTCTTATTTAAATTTTGTCTCATTTAGACCTCACAACAATTGTGTGAGATGGGAAATAATTACTCTTGTTTTACAATAATGTCAATTAAGACTTTGAGAAGTTAAATAATTTATTCAGGGCCACTTATATGGCATGGGGTTGAAGGAAGATTTGCATCTGGGATTCTGGGCTCTAGGTCCTAAGGGATTCATTAATCTAACCTGTAGTTGATTGTTCAGTGGAAATCTGTGGACAATTCTGAATAATTTGGGGCATTAGCAGCACGTGGAAAGTTGCTCTTCCTCTGTGTTAACTGAGCATGTTTTGCACTAGATTTATTTTTATAGTGGCTCAACTTGTGGTGGTTTCAACTGCATAGACATCTTTCTTCTCTTTTGGGCCAAAGTTCCACCCCTTCTTGATCACTGCATCTGGCAAAATGCTCTGTACACAACAGATGCTTAAAACGAGATGTTGATTGATATGGTTGATAAATCAACCAGGGATTTAAAGAAGTCCCAGTGTTCGAGTCACATTTTGGATTGGTTTAAGTGAGAATCACTGATGCTGGAGTTAGGCATCAGTATTTTCAAAGCTTGCCAAAATGATTCCACTGGGCCACCAAATTTGCAAATTCTTGCTTTTAAGGGAGGTAATTCCTAATATTTGAGGGTCCTGCTTAAAGCATAATTGCATTCCTATGACATAGAATTTTGGAGACAGGAACTAACAAGTGCTATAGTAACACTGGTATCAAAAGGCATGGAATGTTAATTAAGGTCCTTTTCCCTTTCCATACTATTGGAAAGGCTATTTGTAAATCCTATTTATTCCATTTGACTTTCCACTTTCTTCTTGTTTTTGACATTTCACCCAGTACCTGCATCTAGCTTTCACTTGATTTGGATCCAGTTCTGCCTTTACTGAAATGAGCTTATCTGACTCCTTAATAGGCGTAGCAATCACTCCTAGGAATTGCTTTGGAAAACAGAATCAAATCTTCATATTTTGTACTACCCCCAAAATGCATTCATTATAAAGGAGGTGACGGAGCCAGTTAGGCTGAATTTGAGAAGCATTCTTGGCTTTGTGTTCTGAGTCCTTCTAAGCCACATGGCAGTTAGTGACAGGACCCGGCAGTGCTAGTTGATGTGCATGGATGTGACGCCTGGAATAAAAAGGGAATCGAAGCCAATCTTTGTCATTAGTACTCTCAGGTGTTGTCGGAGGGAAGGTGGAAAGGATAGCCCATGTCCATAATCTGTCACAGGGCATGAGTAAGTAGGAAATGATTCAACTAAATTTCAGGGAATCTGTTTCTTTGCTATGTTGGACTTTTCTTAACTCTTTCTGTTTTTCTGGTAGATTTATTGCAAAAACTTGAAATTATGATTTACTCTCCCTGTAGCCACTTCACTTGTAAGACAGTTCAACTCTTCCCTTCCAGAAATGATGTCTGTCTCTCCATCACTATGGAACAGCCATGGCCAATAGAATACAGAGATGTACCAACATTTCAGTGCTAAACGCAGGAGGCTTTGTACACTTCTGCTTTCCTCTCTTAGATCCAGGAGTACACTCTAGAGCACGGGAAACCACATGGCAGAGAGCCTAGCTGCTCTAGCCCTTCTATTCTAAACCATCCAGCCTGCTGATCCCAGACAAGCAAGAGAGCCCAAGAGAATAGAGCACCTGTGTGATCTGACATGAATATATGAGTCCAACCAAGACTAGAAAAGCTGGTCAGTGGGCCAATAGACTTGTGAGTAATAATTCTTACCCTTTTAAGTCACTGAATTTTGGAGTTGTTTGTCACACAGCAATAGCTAACTGATAATGGTCTCAATTACTTTATCCTCAAGAGAAGGATTGGTGGGTTAATATCTAAGGCACTGTGATTTTGGTCAAGCCTGTGCATCATAATTGCCTGTGGATGTCAATCTAGCTGCTGTGTTTCTGTTACAGAAAGACTGAAGCAGCATGACTGGGCTCTGACTTCTATGCTCTTATATATTTCACAAATGGTTCTGATGCCCATCTAGGATGAAAAGAATTCTTTGAAGGTTTTCTTCTGGCATGAGAGTATTTGATTCTCTCATAGGAGTCTCCCTTTTAAGGTTAAAATTCACCAAAAAATCACACGCCCAGATAAAGTCAGAAGTATATTAAGGCATCCTAGGAATGAAGGGACCCAGACTCTATATTGAAATCCTTAAAATGTAATAATAGACCTTGGGCCCTGTACATGTTTGCTGAACTCTTCCTTTCTCTTGAAGATCTCTGTGTTGCCCAGAATTATTATTATGATTATTATTGTTATTATTTTTGAAATAGAAATTCACTATACAAGTAAAGGAATCTATTACATGAATTTAAGGAATTCTTTCAGAATGTATGACAGAAAATTCAGCTGAACTTTACCAAGCATGGACTTGGAGACAAGTGGAATCAGGAATGAAGAATATCTTATTTGCTCCAACATCCTTCTCTTTCACATGCAAGAATTCCCTGGTTTCACTGTGTATATCCTTTACTTTCTTCATTTATGTAGACTGCCTTCCTCTAATTATTCATTACCTTATGTAGTCCCTCAAAAAGGGGAGATTCAGTACTGAATTTACCTGACATTCCTGTTCAAAATAGCTAGGAGGGGGACTCTGTGGTCCATTTCAAACCAGCTATGACAAAGAGATGAGATTCTATGGGATTGCTCCTCCTGGAGCTAAGAGCAGGTTCACCAAAAATAGGTGAAAAAGGTAGGAAATCATTCACGAATGTGATGAATGACTTTTCTGGAACAATATATTTACATTGGGTCAGGTGAAAACATAAAGATGTATCAATTAAATATCTGAAATACTTCATATTTGAGTATATAAAATCATTGTTGCCTTCTTCAGTTTTATTGAGCTATAATTGTGAAAATTTTATGCATTTAAGAGGTACAAATTGATAATTTCATGTATTATAAATTATCATGATCAGCTGACCACCTCACGGTTAATGTTGTTTTAGTGAGAACTGTTGATATCTATTTTCTTGTCACATTTCAAGTATACAACACAATATTGTTAACTATAGCCACATTGATGTACATTACATTCCTAAAACTTATTTAAAGGTCATAAGAGATTAGACTACTATGACCAATTATACACCAACAAATTGGATAAGCTAGAATAAATGGATAGACTGATAGAAATGCAGAATCTGCCAAAACTGAATAATAAAGAAATAGAAAATCTGAACAGACCAATAATGGGTAAGAAGATTTAATAAGTGATAAGAAGTCTTCTCTTAAAGAAAAGCTAGAGATCAGATAACTTCATTGACAAATTCCACCAAACATTTATAGAATTAATGCCAATACTTCTCAAACAGTTCTAAGAAACTGAAGAGTAGGGAACACTTCTAAACTCAGTCAATAAGATCAGCATTACCCCGATACAAAGACAGATAAGGATACCATAAGGAAACAAACGAATTACAGGCCAAAATCCTTGATGAACATAGATACAAAAATCTTCCAAAACCCCCCCCAGAAAACCAAATTCAACAACATATTAGAAGGATCACATATCATGATTAAGTGGAATTTATCCCTGGGACACAAGTAGGGTTCCACATATGCAAATCAATGAATGTGACACACCACATTAACAGAATGCAGGAATACAGAATAAAGATTCTCTTGGGCTGGGGATGTGGCCCTGTGGTAGAATGCTGGCTGAACATGCGTGAGGCCCTAGGTTTGATCCCCAGCAACACAAGAAATAAATAAGTGGATAAATAAATAAATAAATAAATAAAATTTAGTTAAATTAAAAAAGCTAGAGAGAAAAATGAAAAGAAAGGTAAGGATCAGGGATCTCATAAAAATCAAAGTGAGGGGCTAGGGTTGCGGTTCAGTGGTAGAGGGCTTGCCTGGCATGTGTGAGGCACTGGGTTTGATTCTCAGCACTGTGTACAAATAAATAAAATAAAGGTCCATCTACAACTAAACATTAAAAAAGAAAAGAAAAAGAAAATCAAAGAGATCAGTAGGACAAAGGCACCAGGGGTTGGAAGCTGGGGAGGGAACAGAGAAGTGTTGGGGAGTGATATTGGCCAAATTATATTGTTATACTGTGCACATAGGAATATGTAGCAACAAATCCCATCAATATGTACAGCTATAATAGACCAATAAAAAATGTGGAATGAGAAAAAAAATCAACTCAATATATGCAGAAAAAGCATTTGACACAACTTGGCATATTTTCATGATTAAAAACTCTTAACCAATTGGGCACAGAAAGAATGGACCTCTACATAATATAATCCATTTATGACAAGCCCACAGGTAACATCTGTCAGTGGTGAAAAGCTAAAAGCATTTGATTTTAATATTAGAAACAAGTCAAGGATGCCCGTTCCTACCACTTCTATTCAACCCGGTACTAGAAGTCTGAAACAGAAGAGTTGGATAACCCAAAGAAATAAAGGTATACAAATTGAAAAACTAAGAAGTAAAATTGTAAATGTTTGCAGATGAAATGATTATATATATAATCATTATTATATGTAATATAATCATTATATAATCATATAATATAATATTATGATTATAATCATATAATATAATATACATTATATTATATATAAAATATATAATCATATAATCATAATCATAATTATAATCATATAATCATTATTATATATAATTATATATAATATATATGTATATATATGTATATCCCTAAAGGATTATATATATATATGTATATATATATATATATATATATACACACATATATATCCCTAAAGACTCCACCATCAAACTGTTAGTCCAATAAATTATTTCAGTAAAGTTTCAGGACAGAGAACATACAAAAGTCAATTAAATTTCTGAACACTAACAACAAACTACCTTAAAAAAGTAAAAGAGACAATCTCATTTGCAATAGCATTGAAAATAATAAAATACTTAGAAATAAATTTACCAAGGATGTGAAATATATGTACACTGAAAACCATAAAACATTGATAAAAGTAATCAAAGAAGACACACCTAATTGGAAAAATATCTAATTCTCGTGGATTGGAAGAATCCAACCAAAGTGATTTAGAGATTCAGTGCAATCCCCTCAAAGTTTCAATGGAATTTTCCACAGAAATAGAAAAAAGTGTTAAAATACATACGCAACCACAAAAGACCCAAAATATCCAAAGAAGTTTTGAGAAAGAAGAACAAATCATAAATTCCTTTCCTGATTTCAAACTAACAGTAGGTTACTGGCATAAAAATAAACACATACACCAATGGAATAAAATCAAGAAGCCAGAAATAAATCCATTCACATATGGTTGACTAATGTCTGTCAAGAGTTCCAAGAATACACAATAGGGGACGTGATAGTCTCTTCAATATATACGTTGGGAAAACTGGATATTAACATGTGGAAGAAGGAAATTTAACCCCTATCTTAGACCCCTCACAAAAATCGGCTGAAAATGGATCGAAGACTCACATGTAAGGTCAGAAACTGTAAAACTTCTAAAAGAAACCCTTGAAAAATATGTTTCTTAACATTGATTTTGGCGAGGATTATTTTTGGATATGACACCCAAAGCATAAGCAATAACAGCAAGAAATGTGTGACTACATCAAACTAAAGGTGTCTGCATAGCTAAGGGAACAATCAATAAAATGAGAAGAAAACCTACAGAATGGGAGAAAATATTTGCAAACCAAAGTAAAGAAGAGACTCATACAACTCAATAGAAAAAAAAAGCAAAATTGTATTAAAATAAATGACAGACACAAATGGTTATTTTTTTCAAAAAAGACATACAAATTGTCAATAGATATACGTAAAGGGGAAATGATCAACATCAATAATCACAAGGGAATTATAAATCAAATCATAAGATATAAAGTTTTTTTGAGTTCTTTATATATTCTAGATATTAATCCTCGGTTAGAAGAGTAGATAGCAAAGATTATCTCCCATTCTGTAGGTTCTGTCTTCCCATTCCTAATTGTTTCCATTGCTGTGAAGAAGCTTTTTAATACATCAAAACCATAAGGAAACACCAATTCATACTTGCTAAGATTGTTGTCATTACAAAGACAAGAGAAATTTTTTGCTGATGGTATAAAGAAAAGGGAATTTTTGTACACAGTTGGTGGAAATATAACAGCGTGGAGTTTGCTAAAAACATTAAGAAAAAAAAAAGTTACCATATGATCCAGCAATCCCATTTCTGGGTATATATCTGAAGGAAACAAAATCAGTTATCTTGAAGAGATATCCGTACTTCATGTTAATTGTAGCACGATTCACAATCATCAGGACATGGAAATAAGCTAAGTGTTCAATAAAAAAGATGGAAACCTTACCCTTTGTGACAGCCTGAATGAAATTTAGGGCATTCTGCTAAGTGAAATAAGTCAGAATATGAAAAATAAATACTGCATGGTTTTTCTTATGCATGCAATATAAAAAAAAGTTGAACTAATAGCAACAGAGTGGGTAGCAGGGTGATTTCCAGGGGTTGGTTTAGTGGAGAAAGTGGGGTAATGTTGGTCAAGGGTGCAAATCAAATCACTGTTAAATAGCATTGCATGCATATTTTTATAGAGCTTTCATGATAAAGCAGATTTTTGTAAAGGAAGAAAATACCGTTTATGTTGCATATGTAGATAGTAATTCTTGGTTGTTGTAAATCTATCACTTGCTTTATATCTTTTAGACACAGACTTTAATTTATGCTTCCAAACCACAGAGGATGTAAGAGAGTCATTAAAGAAATGGTCAAGAAATAAACACACGCCCCTCAGGAATAATTTTACCATCAATATGGTTAATCTTTTTCATGGTTTTATACCCATGGGCAAGTCATATGTGCTCAAAATAAAGGATTTGGCTGATAAATTTGGAAAGCGGAATAATAATTGTTATCTTGCTACATTTATTTGAAATGCCCTTTCAAAGGAACCCAGGTACACAGCATCACTGCATAGATGTATTTCATTTAATATTAAAAAAAGCACACTTGTTTTCAAAGTTAAAGAAAGTGTCATTTATTTTTCTTGTATAGTTTGGTAAATGTTTTAGGAAACCACATTGAACATATAGACATGACCTCTGACATCATGGGGTTTTGTAGGTTAGTAGGAGGTGGTTATTTATCAAGTAATAACACTGATAATTGTTTATTACAAACTGTGGTAAGGACAGTGATGGAAAATTACAAGCAGTTTTGAGATTATAAAACTAGGACACCCTGTTAGAGTGCCAATGGAGTGAGTGGGAGGAGGAAGTGATATTTAAATGGCGAACTGAAGAACACACAGAACACACAAGGTTGGGGTGGGTACTGAGCTATGCAAACACTAGTTAAGGCAGAGGGACCCACCGGTTTTGTGGGATGAAGAAGCATGGCAGTGGAGAAAGTGAAGGAAAACCAATGCAGACCAGATGGTAGAGGGGAGATAACTAAGATTGGACCAGTGCAAACCAGTGCAGACCAGATGGTTCAGGGGAGCTAAAAAAGACTGGAGAGAGAGGTAGGCTCTAATCCACTTGGGGCAGAGACAACACTCCAAATTCAGGATTCTGTTTTTATCCTGAGAGCAACAGGAAACCATTGAAACAATTTAAGGAAATGAGTGTCAAGCACTAGTTTTCCTTTTTACAAAGGTTATTCTAAATGCTGTGCTGAGGATGTTCTAAGGAAAAATAGACACAAAAGATGTGAATAGGAACAGTTGCGAGACTATAGGCAAGAGGTAATAGTACCCTGAAGTAATAAAGACAATCTGATGGATGTGGAAAGTATTTCTAAGGTGGCACTGACAGGATTTGTTAATGGATTGGATGAGAGGGTAGATTGGTTGCAAACATGACCCTGATCTTCTACCTTCCTTATGTTCAATACCTTTTCCCTATGACTGAAATGTCCTCTGTCTCTCAATTTGACTGAATGTCTACCTTTGGCCAATAAAAGCAGAAGTGCCAGTGTGGAGATTTCTAGTCTATGACTAAAAGGTCTTGCTCTTTCCTGTGATCCTCTTGTCTCCATGGGGACATGCCTGAGGTGACCTGCTGGAACATGATGGATGCATGAAGCAGACCCAAGTTGCTGAGGCATCCCACTGGAGGCTGGTCTAGATCAATGCAGAGACATTTGGCACATAGCCAAGTGAACAAGCCCAGCCAAGGGTTGCAGAGCTCCTTTACTGATCCCCAGGTGGTCCCCATACATGAGCAATGAATGCTGTTGTATCATGCTGGTTAGGTTTTACTGTTGTTTGTTATGTAGCCTTGACAATAATAATAATAATAATAATAATAATAATAATAATAATAAAAACTGATTCAGGAGCAAGGGAAAATATTTGAAACAATCATTTAATATGGGTTGATTATTGTGTCCCCCCCAGATTCACTTGTTGTAATCCTAATCTTCAATGGAATGGTATTAGGAGGTGGGACCTTTGTGAGATAATTAGGTCAGGAGGGTAATGCCCTCATGAATAAGATTAGTACCCTTAGAATAAGAGACGTAAGAAATGATTTTTTTCTCATTCACCTGAAATTATCAGATATTGTGTGCATGGGCCCTCCCCAGATACTGGATGTACTGGCATATTGATTTTGGATTTCCTAGCTACCAGAATTGCAAGAAATAAATGTTCATTACTTAAGCTACACAGTTGTTTTAGTCAGCTTTTTCACTGCTGTGACTTAAAGACCAGAGAAGAACAATTCTAGGGGAGGAAAAACTTATTTGAGGGCTCACAGTTGTAGAGGTCTCAGTCCATAGGAGGCTGGCTCCATTTGTCAGGTCTTGAGGTGAGGCTGAACATCATGTTGGAAGAGTGTGGTGGGGGGGAGCAGCTCACATGATGATCAGTAAGCAAAGAGAGAGACTCCATTGACCAGATGCAAAATATGTGCCCCAAAGCCACACCCCCAATGTCCACCTCCTCCAGACACAAACCTACCTGCCTTCAATCACCACTCAGTTGATCCCCATCAGGGGATTCATTCATTGATTGGGTTAAGATTCTCACCACCCACTCATTTTTCCGCTAAACCTTCTTGCATTATCTCACACATGAGCTTTTGGAGGACACCTCACATCCAAACCATAACAGTCCATTATGTTGTTTCATAAGCCATAGAAACTGAGACTTCATCAATGCCAAATTCCTCTTGTTAACAGAATGTAACACATTATCATAATGCAGAAGTCTGAAAGGTAGGGAAATGGAATAAATTTTAATGGGAGATAATTGTACCTTGAAACCTTTCTAACAGTGTAAGGAAACAATTACCAAAAGTTGGATTGATAAAAGTGTTGATCCTTAATAGTGAACGATACTGACAAAGAAGATTTGAAATGTTGGTCCTTAATAGTGAATGACACTGAAAAGAAGATTTGAAAGACATAGATATAGATATTTTTTTTTTTGCATTTTTTCCATCGTCTGGCATATCTATGTTGTCAAAACATTTTTTATGTTCAATCAACCATAACTTTAAAAAGGAAGATTATAAGATCGGATGGCATAGAAATCCATAAGAAAAAATATTTAAGCTTGCAAACTCCTGTTCAGTAGAGTTTCCTGTTGCCTTGAATTTTTTTGTTGGTTTTGTCCCTATTTTTGCTCTGTCTCGCCAGACAGTCACAAAGAGGAAGACGCAATTGATGGCAGGAACAAAACAGCTCCCAACAGCGACACTGTCAGTTCAAAGTTGCATCTCTTCAAAGAGCATAAAAGGAGAAATTGAACAAAAAGTCCATTCCTGGGGTTTGACTATGGACGGGTAGCAGTTATGGACCAGGCTGCTTAAATGCAGCCCTGACCTCTGTTTATTGATGCGCTTAAGAGTTCTCATGCTTAATTGTTGCTACCAGGGCGAAGGCGTATAGCACGTTTCACCTCCAGATAAGAGACAGATATTCAGAGAAATAAAATCGCCTCCTTTTCTTTCTGATTTGAACAGTGATCGCTTGATGCTACTTTTTGAATGCTTTCAAATTGTTTTGAAATGTTAGTGTGCATAAAAATCTATGGAAAGGTTATTAGATCACAGATCCCTAGAGATTATAATTCATAGGTCTGGAATGGGCTTGAGAATCTACAATACCAGCAAGATCCCAAATCATGCTCTCTCTGTTGGTCTGTGTACCACCTTTTGAGTGGCAAGACCTTAGTGATTGATGTATCCCTATTTGCAACTCCAGAGAAGGAGAGAGAGAGAGGGAATCACAAAACATTTCTCATGATTCTCATTAATTTTTGTTTGCTTTGTCCTGAGAGTGGTCCTGGTTTTCAGTTACTGCCTCCAAAACATAACTGCAGAATTCTGCTGGATTGAAACAAAGGTGCAGTTTTTCCTAATAATTTTTACTACAAGTAATGTGAATTAGAAAAATATACTAATGCTTTTCTTTCCTTCCCTAAATCCCAGACTTTCTAATAATGCACAGTCAATCAAGCTGAGGAATCAAAATATTATGAACCTTAAAGAATATGAAGAGTTTCGTTATATCCCTTCCAAGCATGTAGTTTGCTACTTGGAGGAAGGCAATTCAATGCTGTACCATAAAAGAAAAGCCATGGACAGAAAGAGACAAAGAGCTTTCTCCTGGATGAAGCTGCATTTTCCACTTCTTGGGAGTCAGCATGTGTGGAAGGCAGACCAGTATTGTGCCCGCTTGGCTGCACACTTCTGTTGTTGAGCAATAAGTATTGAGCTTATTCCCTTTTTTCCAGTTTCTCTCAAGTCATTAACAACAGTCTGTGTAGGTGACAGGGAAGACAGGTGGGTGGAGAAAAGTATTTTTTGGCTCCTGCTTTTTCTTAATTCTTAACATAATTTTTGTTTATATTCCAAAATGAAGATGGGTATGTAGCAGAAAATGTGGGGAAGCTTAAGAATGAAAAGACGCATGGGTCCAGACCACAGAAAATCTCTGTTACTACTCTAATTCATTTCTGTCTTACATTTTCAGGTCTGTACAAATTCATATCTGTTTTTTTACAAAATTAAGATCATAATTTACAGGGTTGAATCATTGTTTTCTTTCTAATAACATCTTGGACATTCATACTAATAACAAGGTTTTTAATAATACAGACTTTTCATCAACATCCTTTTTTTTTTTTTTTTTTGGTACTGGGGATTGAACCCAGGGGCACTCCACCACTGAAGCCACATCCCCAGCCCTATTTGTATTTTATTTAGAGACAGGGTCTCCCTGAGTTGCATAGCGCCTCGCTAAGTTGCTGAGGCTGGCTTTGAACTCGTGATCCTCCTGCCTCAGCTTCCAGAGATGCTGGGCACCACCGCACTTGGCCATCAACATTCTTTATGATAATTTATTAAACTAAATCCCTACTTCTGGGTATCTTTCCTTCCTCATTCCTCCCTCTCCCTCTCTCTTTTTTCTCATAAATTTCTGAGCTTGTGGGAAAATAAGAACTTTGTTTTTTTAAGGCCAGAAGCAAGAGAAAAACTCAAATATGGAAAATTTATTAAAGTGCTAGAAGCAATATTTGCCCAACGGGTATGTATGTATTTTCTAATTGCTTGGAATCTAGTATAAGTTGGCCACTCAACAAGGAAAACAGAGGACAAGCCTGGGACCCAACAGATGAGGAAGCAGAGCCAAGCCCGAGGAAGGTGAGCTCTACCCACAGAGGAGACCTTGAGGAACCTGCTGAACTCAGTCCCGGCTCTGAGGCCAAGAAGTGCATTTATGTATTATGTATAATGCAGTCTGTGACAGGCTTCTAGGTACATTTACTTCTCTATTTCTTGATGTTTTCAATTGGGTACTGGCTTCACAGATATGCTTAGTCTGGAAAAAATGCATTATACCTTTCAATTAAGATATGTGCACATTTCTGGGTATATACATTATATTTTAGTAAAAATATTTTTTTTCCTGGAAAGAATTCCAATTTGCTCTGGAGAAATGTAAACTAATCTCAAAATTTTCACAGATAAAGTTCCAAAAGTTAATAAATACAAGAGGAAATGAGCAATCATGGCAGAGTGTCAGCTGAAGCAACAGAATTCAGAATCTGACCTACGAGAACAGTCTATAATAGAATTATTAAATAATGATTAAATAACAAATGGAATATTCATGTGACAGATATTTTCAAATAAATGGAATAGTACCAAAAGTGTGACAAGGAAACAGAAAATTTTATGATTATTTTATCAGTGAAAGAGCCAAATATTAATTCTAGAAATATAAAATAAAATTTTAAATTAGAAAATCAATAGTTATTTAATAACATGCAATTTTTAAATGTCTATTCACATTTGAAAAATAGCAATTGAAATTAAGTTCAATAGTGTATTTTATTTAACTGAATGTCTAAAAGTGTTATTATTTCAACATGCAGTCAATATAAAATTATTGAGAAAATTTACATTTTTCTTTGTGTAAGTCTTTAATATCTTGGGTGTATTTTACCCTTTATTACATATCAATTTGGAGTAGTCATTTTTAGACCATTCTCTATGTGAGTGTGCAGATGTGCACACATGTATGCACACACACAGAATTTTTAATATAGTATAGTGCGTGTAATGTAGATGGGTATTGGTCTCAGTTGTAATATACAAAGCACCATTCTTGATTCAAATTGCTATGTGTCTCTCTAGTGTTAATTTAATAGAACATACATACATAATTTATTGGACCATTTTCTTAGAAATATTTAGTTTTCTTCTTACTATTTCAAATAAGGTTTTAGAACCATTGTTTATAAAAAACCTGTGTGCACTTGTATATTTCCAAAACATGAGAGTTTTGGTTATGGATTTACTGTGCAAAGAATGCTTTTAATAGCAGGTTGGATAGGACTGAAGAGCTATTTAATGAACTGGAAAAGAGATTTAAAGAAGTTACCAGAATGTGATGCAGAGAAACAAAGGAATGGAAAATATGAAAGAACATTTAGGACACATGAAGGATATTGTTGCATGTGTCTAAACATAGACAAAGAAGGGGGAAATGGGACTGTTCACATAGATAATACCTAGATTGTCCCTAGATTTGATCAAGACTTTGATCCTCAGATTAAACATTTCAAAGAAGCCCCAAAAAATTAGTTAGAAAAACTCATTTAGACAGAATGTAGTGAACTCAGTACACTGAACTCAGAACTTACCAGTTTTAGAAAAATAAGGCAAAGATTGCCTACAAAGGGATAACTATTAGACTGATAACTGGTTTCTTACAGCAACAATGGAAGGAGTCAGGAAGCAAGATCCATAAAATGCTGAGAGAAAATATCTATCAATCTACAAAGTTATGCCCTGAGGAATAACAGGAATAAAATAAAGACATTTTGAGGCAAAAACTGAGAGTTTACAAGTAGCACACCCTCACTAAGGGGATTCATCAGGAATCTATTCAGGTAGAAAAATAATAATTCCAGAGTGTGCATCTGAGTTGAAAATGAAACAAGACAAAATTTAAATAATGCTCATGTTGGTAAGTCTAACAAGAGTTGACTAGACATAAAAATAGTAACTAATTTGTGAGGTTAAAAAAATCAAGATAGACCTGGGCTCTGGATCCAATAGAATTTAATTTGAATGAAGGTGTGATTGGAGTTAATTGTTCTAAAGTTCATATCTTAAATATAGGAAAAGAGTTAAGACATTAACTTTAGACATCTGAAGCTCAGAAGGCATGTTAAAATTTTCAGAGGAATTCCTACAAGGGTAGAAACTGAAGTAAGTATTAAGAAAGGAACGGGAAAAACAAACCTCAGTTCAAATGGCATCAAGGAATAAACAAATATAAGTGGTTTCAATGAGAAAAATAAAAATAGATCTGCACCTACAATCAATGAGGGACTAAACTCCCCACTAAATATTTTTTATGTCTGTATTTAAAAAAAAATAACCTATATGTACCTTGCAAAATTAGCATGAAATAAGTAAATCAACAAATGCATAACACTACATAGAGGATTTTGGAAACTCATCAGTATATGGGGAGATTTCAACATACCTCTTTACAGGGTTAGTTAAGCAAAATTAAGTCTATAGAAGTTTCAAGTAATGCAATTAATAAGGTTGTTAGGTCAGAAAGAAAGCCTTCACTCTCAATCATTTATAGTCAAACAGCACATACTCCAATAAGATTGTTAAAAAGACAAGCTTTAGAAAATTGAATTTAACGGGATTTATCTTATCAAGAAATACTCATGAATTAGGCAATACTGAGAACCAGAAGAGGTTTAAGAGAGTCCCGCACAGCAGAATGAGGTGTGAGCTTTTATAGCCCAAAAGGGGAACTAAGTACAGAAATCATGGGCTGGCTACAGCTAGACATCTTCCTTATTTGGGCATGGTGTGAAGGGGCATTCACCTTCATTGTGCATGGTCTGATCGGTTGGCTTCCTGTGATTGGCTGAAACAAAGCTATTTATTTACAAAGGCATGTACTCCTAACTTAGAGCTTTCTTTGCTTACATACTAAGTTAGGTAATTGTGTGTTACATAGGAACTCAAAGTGTGGAAACAGCCTCAAGCTAATGGTCTCTTGCTTATTTAGCATAATTAAGTTAGAAATAGCCAAAAGGAAGGGATGTGAAGTAAGAGGTAAGGATTAATTTGCCCAAGACTGGTACCTGAAGACTAGTCTTTTGGAAAATGTATGACCTCCTTCAGAGATCCATGGAAACTGGCTTTGGCTGAGCATGTAGTGGGCCAACTATAGGTGGGATCAGTGGTCCTCGAATCATGCCAAGGGAGGAACAGCTGCTACAAACCTTGCTGTAAACCCTGAGTTGACAGGAGAGGGCTGGGGCCAAGATTCTGCCACATCTTATTTGTGCTGCTTGGGAGGTTCTGACCATAGGAACAGGGGGACTGAAATTTCTCCAGTAGTGATTCTTTAAAACCCCTGACCAAAATGAGGGGTTCCTTTCCAGAGTTTGACTTCAGGCTGTGTTGATGTTCTGTGCATTGCCTCAGAGTGCCAATAGTGTACATTTACTGCACATCTCATCTCTGTGAGGTTCTCTCAATGAAAATTTCTTCAGGACTGACATGCACACTGCTAGGTCAGTAATCCTTGTTTGTACTTTGTGGAACAAAGGCAGTCTCAGTCACTGATGGAGGGAGTGGAAGTTGGCAAAGCCACGCTGGAAAACAAGTTGGCTTTGCTAAGCAAGTTGTAGGTGCACAACACATTAGTCTGGAAAATTCTACTCTAAAAAATTCTTTCACAGGTACACTGGAGGGTTCTATATTCTGCCATGCTGTAATCCAAAGAGGTGGTCACCCATGAGAAGATCCCATTCATTGCTTGCCTAGGAGTAGCCCTCACAGGCAAGCAGGGTTCCAGGAAAGGCCCCATACTGCTCCTCACCTTGGTCTTCAGAGAATGCTCTTGAGGGTATGGCATTCACGAAATATCAACCTCATAGAAAGTCTGTGTAAATAAACAGAGAACACTTTTCCCTGTTGGCATTATGGCTTCTGACTTCTGTTACTTATTTATTTATTTAGGTACCAGGGATTGAAACCAGGGGCACCTAACCACTGAGTTACACCCCCAGCCCTTTAAAAATATTTTATTTAGAGATAGGGTCTCACTAAGTCACTTAGGGCCTCCCTCGTTAGGTTGCTGAGGCTGGCTTTGAACTTGTGACCCTCCTCTTCAGCCTCCTGGGCTGCTAGGATTATAGGTATGCATTACTGCACCCCGCAGCTTCTGACATTTTTGCAATATGGAAGTAAATAATTAAGTATGTACTGCTACATTCCATTATCTTTATAGGAAATATAAAATGTGGTCATTAGGCAGCGTGGCAACAAAGAACTTGATGATCAGCAGGAATTTTTGATTTTTAGTCATCTGCTTTGATGTTGTGGCTATTCAACCAATATTTGAACTTTGAGAATTCAAACTTTGAGAATTCAAAAAAGATGTTTTGTTTTCATTCCAATTTCCTTCTTTCAAAATTTTCCTGTGAGATTAGAGATTAGACACAATGAAGCTGATACAGGCATACTACTTCTGAAAATTTGTAAAGAATTCTTTAAAAAAATTTCAAAAACATAAACTGCAAACAGGAGTTTTTTTAGCAAATGAAAAAACACCTACCTATATACACATACCTATATACACATACCTTTAACTACATACCATAATGTCTAGTTCCTTGACTTGGAAAACAGGTAAATCTTTATGTTTCTATCACGTAGGTAAATTTGAATTTTATTTTGATAAAATGGATATCTTTTAAATTTATGTTTGTTTATTTGGCATAATGTTGTCATAAAATGTATCCTCATCTTGATCTAAAATGTACTTTTCCTTTCCAGCATTTCCCTTTGAGCTATAAACCATATGGAGAAGTAGAAAAACACAGTTTTACTGATTATTTACATTCTTGTGGACTAGAATCCCTTCAGGGATTGCATAAAAATCACACAAGACTGTGGGCTCAAAAATGTCAGCAAAATGCATTTGCATATCAGATATTCAGCATCTGAAGCACATTTATCTTTACTTTCCTTAACTCTATTGCATGTGTTATTGGTGGTATCATTATGCCTCTTCACCCACATCTCTTCTTGCATACGTACAGGAGGATTATATTCCCCTCTTCCTTGAAGTTGCAATGATCATGTGACTTGCTTTCTCCAAAAGAATGTGACTACTGTGATGTGAGTCATTTCTTGATAGAAGCATCTAATTGCCAGAATAATGGGATGAACTGTTGAGTTAACATCTATAGGACTTCCATCCTCAATAATCACCTGGACCCATAATGTACTCTGTGAAAGAAAAAAATAAGCTTTGGTTGTGTGATGTTGTGAGAGTTTAGGGATCTTTGTTGCTGCAGCCTAACTTAGTCTATCCTGACGAATGCACCATTTAGTCTATTTGAGGGAGAAACACTTCTACTAATACATACATTGTACTTTACTTTAATGGCTCATTTTACTGACAAATATTCTTTTTTATCAGAGTTCAAATCAAAAGATTTTTATTGACAATGAGTCTATTATTTTCCTTAGCAATTTAATCTCAAAATCTTGGAATTATCTGTGATTCTTCAATCTTTATCCTCATATGTAATGAATTGCTAGGTTTGATTGATATCAGAAATGTACATTGGAAAAGCTGGGAGATGAGATTATGGTTCTTATTTCTGTGAAATCGCTAATAGGTATTTTGGGGCAAGAGACTTCTATTTCTCAGTTATGTTTCTTTTGTGTTCTGTGTTTCTTTATGTCTTTATTTCTACCTTTTTATGATCAAATGGTTGGGTTATGGTATTTTAAAGTTAAATTTTAGTGCTAATATTCTGTGTCTTTTTGAAGTGCTTCTCAAATGAGAATCATCATTTTGTTTTGCTGTGTAGTTAGTCAAAACCCCTGTTCTGGACTCATGTTCTAGCCTCTTGCCCCTGCTCTACCCAATGTGTAGCTTTCCACCTTGAACTTCACTTTATGTATTCTAAAGTCCTTAGTTCTTTTCCACTAATAAATTGTGAAATGCTTAGCAGTCTGTAGACCTGAGTTTAAAAAAATAATCCTCAAGCTTTTTTTTTTTTGTCAACTTTTAAGCAAGTTCAGAAACCATAGGTTCAGTTTAGAAATAAAAATATCTGCCATTGTTTCCCTAGCATGTGCTGGTAAGAGATATTGATAACCAATTACTAATACTTTTCCTAATATTTCAGTGTCATTTTCAACCTTGAGCATTAGGAATTTACTCCCTGTGCGTCAGAGACTTCAACTTTTATGTTGAAATGTTTTTGCAGTCCCTGGTCTAGTGGATAGAGTCCACTTTTATCTAGTGCTCCAAGTCCTTCACAATCAAGTGACATATTTTCTCCTCAACCAACTTGACTCCATAATCGACTTCATTTCCCACAGGATAGTTTGTTATGATATTGCTCATACTTATGTGCTACTATCTTTTGTCTAGAATGATTTCTGTGAAAAAAAGGTATATCCTCTATCACAAACTCAAATTTTGATTACACCCAATGTTTTCTGCAACCACTTTATAGTGCTCCTTGGGCTACCATTCCTCTAAAAAGTTTTACTAGAATTTCATGCTTTCTGAATGCCACCCCCTAAAGATAGTTATATCTCTAGAATTTCTGCAATATGCATAGAGTTAATAACAATTTAAATAACACCTTAAAATGATGAAACACTTTATTCATCATTGTATCCATTTATTGGAAATGTGCAAGAATCCATATATGCGAAGCATATTTTTTTTCTGTCTGATGGCAGTATTTGGTGCACATAAGGAATTGCGACTTGAAAGAAGTCTATGGCATTCCATTAATTCATGACCACACTGAGAAAACACTTCATTAAGAGGCTCCTGATGTTTTTTCTTTTCCAATGGGTTATATTTCTTTAGGATAGGAATCACATCTTACATTTTATTCTGTAGCCCAGTACCTTCCCCATCCTCCTGACATCTCCTTTAGCTACAACATCAGAAATGGCTAACAGACATAGAATAAAGAACTTATTTTAGTAAAGTGCTGTTTCTAGAACACAATTTAAAAATTCTGAGATACTACCCAATGCCCAATGCATAGGAGAAAGAGAAGTCGCAAATGTGCATTATATCTCTGTGCTTCTGATGAGAAAAAACCCAGAGTTGAGAGTAAGTAGTTGGACATTTCTGTAGCAATTTTTCTCTATTATATTTTTTTCTAAACATACTCTTTGCAATGTAATTTCTTTGTTTAGTCAAATAGTAAAAATCTGTGCTTGTATTTTGTATGCATTTGCTTATTTTTATTTCATGTTCTATTAATCACTTATTTTATTTTTACAAAAGTATCCATCCTTGACAAGTTGGAAATTAAACACAAAATAAATTGACGCTTCACTGCAGAGCATTTGAGAATCATTGCTCTATATAGGTAAGTACCTATCTATCTCGAGACTGATTGCTTTTCTGGATCCTTTTTTCCTCTGTTTTTAGGATTTTAACAGGAATTCACATCATTATTTTGACTTTTTAATGAAAACAAATATTACATTGTTCAGGTTTCTTTTTGAGAGAATACTAGTTCAATAATTAGGCAACCATTTTCAGCTTTTAAATCAGGAAACTGAAACAACCTCACTTTCCATCCTCAGGGAGTACCATTATATTTAGAAACATGAAGAAAGCTGAATTGTGGTGAATAAAGAATTGATTGTCCACCTTAATTTGTGGATTTCCTGCTTTTAGCTAGTTCTTCTTCTAAATTACAAATATTATCAAGCATGAATTCTTGTCCATGAAAAATGAATAACAACTTTTACATCCTAGGAATAGATAATGCATTGTGTTCAGAAGCAGGTTTCTATAGGAAAATGCTCACATTTAGAGGTTACCAGCTGTATTTAAGGTACAGGAGGTATAAAGCACATTGCAGGAATATAGTTTCATTGCTGCTGAGGTCATGAGGGGATTTCATTCGCCTACATTTTCATTTAAATTATATTCACAAGTAGTGCCATTGTGAATGAAGTTATATCATTAAAAGTGTCAGATATTTTAGACTCCATTTCCATATGCCCTATTATATGAAGACCTGCAACTTGAAATCTCTCCAGATTAATCTGAGAGGAAAATATAGGCTCTCATTCCAAATACATCCCAGAAGGGATTAAATGACCTGATTTCAAGAAAAAAAAAATAGACCAGGCTATGCAGTGACTAATTTGCCTCTTGGTAAAATAAAAGTGACAAACAACAATTTTATTCATAATAGAAGTTTCCCCAAAGCAGACTTTTCTGCTAACTCTGGCATATTCTATTTGTAAAATGTTTTGAATGTGTCTCATGTCAGAGGCCTGTGTTTGTGAATTCAGGTTTTCTCCTTGCAGAAGCATAAAATCCAGCATCCATTTTAATGTAAAATTAAAGATTTGTAGAAGGCATAGGAAAAAATATCACAACAAATACATAATTTTATTGGAAAGTAGGCACTCTGAATATCTTTCACCCTCCAGGAAAAACGCCATAGACATCTAGTGAATATTACTGGTAGATTTATATGTAATATGCATTCTGTAGGTTTTATTGAATATGCTTTCATTTGGTAAAAAAGGGAAATATAATTATAGCACTTTCCTCACCAGAGTTCTCACCATATAGAATAGTTTGTTTAAGAAAAAATTAAACTTATAGGTTGAAAAAAACAAATATGTGCCCAGCATTGTCTTTTTTTTTTTTCAGCCCTATGATCTGGGAAATGTTACGTTTATCAATGCAAAATACGGGGGTGCCTAATGATTTAGTTTCACCGGTAATAAGTCAAATGTGGTACAAGTAAGTCCAGATTTAATAATTTTTTGAAAAAAAAAATACTTTTAGTTTTTGATCCAGAAAGCAATACCTTTTTCTCAAGATTTTTCTCTCAGTTTCAGACATTTTATATCATTACTTTCATGTCAGAACTTTAAATATTTTCTTTTTTCAGTGATATCTTTTAAGAAAAAGAGAAGGGAACACATAAACATGAAAAAGAATGGACTGAAATAGAACATTCAGCTCATATCTTGGTCTGAAATATTGTTTTTAAATATGTTGAGAAATTGTCTCATCCTTCTGGTTCCAGTATTGGTAGTGGGCTAACAGTATCTGACAGCTTTGCCAAAGTCTGGATTTGTCATTGTGTGAAGTTTTTTCAAGCACTTTCTAATTTTTTCCTAATCATTCCATTGCATGTTTTATGAGTAGTGGTGATTAAAATCTGAATGTCAGCTGCACCTAATGCCTTGTTAGTCAGCATCTTGGTATATCTCAAGATCAACCAAGAATCTCTAACGTGGCATTTGATGTCATCTAGGAATGAGATACCACATTACAAGGTAAAGAAGTTGAGGGATTGGGGAAAGAAATCCAAATTCATCAGCAAGTTTACTTACTCTGTCTTGTCATAGGCAATGAAATGCTTTGAAAGTGATCCCTAGGAGAAAACAAATTCTGAGTGTGACAATGAGATTGTACTAACAGGGAGAAACTGAAGAGATGGCTACAATCTATGGAATATGAAATCTCACTCAGTCAATATTGCTTCGACGTTGTGGAAGAACATACTGTCAGGCTCTGAGAGCTATTGTGCAAGTGGGCATGCCTGTAGAAATACAGGTTCCCATGCCGCCTGTTAACACCTACACATAGAATTAAATACATTTAATTTAAACTTTAAAACAGAGCAATTTACATTTACATCTGAAATCATAAGAAAGCTTTTCTATCTTTTTGTTGCTTAGTTTGAATTATAATTTCTTTATGTGGTTTTCAATAGTTCCCTGTCCACCCCTCTTGGGCTAGTATATGCATCATGTATCATGGCAGAATGTGTAGGCATTTCCTTAAAAACCTCCCTTGAAATGTCTTGCTTTATTGTCTTTGGTGATAATTGTTCAAATAGGAGAACTTTTTTTAATGAAATGTACATCTTTTTTCTCTTATCCTTTCCCTTGTCAGTTCTTACGGAGTTTTTGAGTCAGCTTTTGTATTGCTGACCAAAAAACCTCACAAGAACAGTTTAGAGGAGGAATATTTATTTTGGCTAATGGTTTCATGGTTACTGATTCCATAGCTCTGGACCCAAGGTGAAACAGAACATCATGGTAGGAGGGCATGGCAGAAGAAAGCAACATAGGACATGGCAAATGGCAGAAGAAAGCAGCATAGGACATGGCAACCTGGAAGCACAGAGAGAGAGAGAGGAGGTGGGGGGAGAGAGACAGAGAGAGAGAGAGAGGAGCCCAAAGTCATGTCCCCATTGACCAACCTCCTCCAGTTATCCCCTATCAACCTACATTTACCACACAGTTACTCTGTACCAGTGGATTAATCTGATGGTTAGGTTAAGACTCCACAACCTAATAATTTCACTTCTAAACATTCTTACATTGTCTCAGACGTGAGCTTTTGGAGGGTACCACATGCTCAAACCACAACACAGAGAGATTCATGAAATCACTAGTTGAAACCATGAGTAATTTCACCTTTCATTTGAGAGCTTCCAAATCAAGCATATATTTTGGTCCCATCTTTCCTGATGCAAAGTTCACAATGATACATCCTCAAATCTTTAATCAGATGAGAAAAGAGTTGAAGAGCTAGAGAAGTCCATTTCTGAGTTGCCAGTTTCTAAGACTGAAGTAGCCTTAGATCTCTAAGAAAGCGTGTGCTCTCTCTCTGTCTGAGATGAGACCCACATAGACATCTCAAATGCATAGTGGAAGCTTCATATGTTTTGGGACGAAGGATTGAATCTGGGCTTATATATGAGACAGGCAACATTCTTTTTTGTCTTCAATACATTTTCTTTTCCTTCTTGTGGCTCCTCCTCACATTATCCCCTGGAATTCAGCAGCAATGCAGATTCATTCCTTTCTTTCTCTTCTTTCATTCAAATCCCTAAACATTAATCCTAAAAGTCTGCTCAGAAATCCTTCCCATTCTCATACCCTAGGGAAAGTATGAATATGTACTCAGAAGTAGTTCTTATAGGAATAGTAATGGTTTCAGAGTTATCAAAGTCAAAAGTAAAGAAGAAACTAGAATTCTAGGCATCCATCATCATCAGGGAGGTGTGTTGGCTGGGTTGAAGTCAAAAGGGATTCATGCTGTGCCTTCTGTTGAGTCAGTTAGATCTTCTATTTTTAAGTGAAACTTTTCTGCTAGACATTATTACTAGCACTGGAAAAAAGAAATAACAGTCTACTCTGCTTTCAAAAAATAATATACATTATCCACAATAAATGCTCCCATCTAACCATATAAATGTCTTTCTTTTTTTTTCCTGCTGCTCGAACAGGGAAGAAAGGAAAAGCAGAAATTAAAAGTTGCGGAGTTCCTACACTCTGCTAAACAGTTTACATATATTAGTTCACTTAAGCCTCATTAAAGGTTTATAAAAGAAGAATTGCTATCTTTTTAACAACCACCATCATTTATTGAGCCTCTCCTGGAAGACAGCCAGTTTCCTGCTTATTGCCTTCATTCTCACTAGCACCCTGTGAAATAGGGATCCCCTTAGTACTGTTTTGTGCAGTTGAGGAAACTCGGGCTCAGAGCAGTCAACGTGCACAGCTATAAACAGAGCTAGGATTAAGGGCCCATTGGCATTTTCCATAAGATTAAAAAATAGCCAATGATTGTATGGCTAAAATGACAGTGGTTAAAATGAGGAGCAAACTAAGATTTATCCAGAGCAATGGCAATGTTATTTTTGATATGATGACTCTGCATGTGTGTCTATGTAGTTGAGATAGTTTATCTTTTATCAATTCTTTCTTAATTTTTTCAATTCAAAGTCCTTTTCTCTGAGCCAATGAATAATGAATTTCGAAGTAAAGAAACAAAAGGACAAAAGAAAAGAAGAAAGGAAAGCCTTGGAGAAAGTATTTCTACAAACAAAAAGAGCAAACCATTAGAATATATGATATGATAAACACGTTTAAGCAGTTTAGAAAAAGAAAGATCAATAATATCTATCTACAGATGATGAAGTGCAGTAAATTCGATAGATTTTTCACACTTAAGCCTCCAATGAGTGCATGAAGTACAGCATATTATCCCCATTTAACACACGAAAATGACATGATACATATATCTAAGCAATTTACTCAAGATTAAACTTCTAGTGAGATTAGGGAGATTAGGGTGTGCTTCTCATATCATCTACTCACGAGCTTATCTCATATCATCTCTCCCACCATTCCTTCCTAGGTTCAGATATCAATTCTCTTTTTAAAGGAGGGCAAACATTGCCAAGAGAGAACACTGCAGGTCTAGATTTTGGCTGGTTCAGATAATATCATTTTCCTTTTGGCTAGTTGGGGAGGAAGAGGGACCCTGGTTTCCTTTAGAGGCAGATGACAGCTTAGAGACCCTACACAGCCAAAGGAACAGAAGGGAGAGCTCAAAATTCATTGCTTGTGCCAGTATAGGACCACTGCACGCAGAGCTAACCTGATCATCTTAGTGTTTGTAGTTCATGAGAAAAATGAGAAATTAGAGATTAAAAATATGGAGGATATAATGTACCATAACATAATATTCAATTTCAGAAGGTAAAATGGAATATTGTTTTGTTTTTGAATTTGTAAGAGATATCTGGCTTTTAATCTTTGATACATAATTCTTTGTAGCTTGAGTCTCTAAGGGAGCCTTTCATCTGGTTCTTTTAATTTACTTAAGATCTTAGAGTAATAAATCTATTTGTTAATAAGAGACTCAATATGGAAAGAACAGTGTTGTAAAGAATAACCAAAAATAAAAATATGGAAAAAATCAGAAAATACAAATTAAAGGAGAGAAAGCATGATAAACAATATTAACACCAGAGGAAAAAAAAGTTCAGAGTAAAAACTATTTAGATCAAGGGAATCTGATGAAGTCATTGCTACTTTTTGATAAAATAAATTACTTCCAATAACAATACAATGGTTATATTACGGTTAGAACTATAAGAAAATAATTTCAAAAATTACAGTAAGTGATTTTAATTTGCCAATCAGTTTTTCTCAGGTCAGTTAGACAAAATGTAAATCTCAATGTGGAGGCTTTGAATAAATTTATCTATATAATTGAATTAATAGATACTGATATTTTTCTCTAAGAGTAAGCTTATATGTTTGTTATAAACATATATCAAATTATCCACAGGAAATCAGTTTGAAAAAATCTTAATATATTTCAAAAAGTTGAAATTTAAAACATGCATTCTCTTACCAAGTTGAAATAAAACTAGAAATTTCTAAAAGTTTTTAGGCATATTTTAGAAACACCAAAATCAATAAAATAGTACAAATCAGAAAAGATAAAAATTAAATATTAAATAACTATTTAGAGAATAGGGTGGTGAAGCTGGGCATGGTGGTGCACACCTGCCATCCCAGTGAATCAGGAGACTGAGGCAGGAGGATGGTGAGTTCAAGGCTAGCCTCAGAAACTTTGTAAGACCTTAAGCCACAAAGTGAGACCTTGTTTCAAAATAAAAAACAGGGATATGGATCTGGCTCAGTTGTAAAGTGCCTGTGGATTCAATCCCTGGTACCAAAAAAGAAAAAAAAAAAAAATAAAATAAAATAAAATAGGGGGATGACATGAATACCTACTGAAATTAAGGTATAACCAAGGTTGTACTCAAAGGCAGATTCATAATCTTATTAAAAATAAAATGAAATCAATAAGGCATTAAAATTAAGAATTGTAAAAAAAAATCCTAAAGAAAATAAAAGAATGGAATAAACAAGATAGAAGCAGAAATTTAAAAAAGAGTTAAAGGGTAGAATGAAGGAATATGTTAAATAGTTTGTTCTGGAGAAAAATTGAAAATTTTTACATGTGGGAAATTTAATCAAGACATAATGAGAAATTACTTGAAAATAAAATAGGGAATACTTTAAAATCACAATGGAATAATAGATAGAATTTTGTTAATAAATTATAATAAAAGCACACATTTGTTATAAACTTTATAATCTCAATAAGATATGTGATGAGACAATTACAAATGACCAAAATATTCTCAAGAGAAGTGGAAATCTTGAATAGAAAAATAAATATAATTAATTAGATGCAACAACACTGTGTACATGTTTAAACTTTCAGAGAAAAAGTAGAGGCAAGAGTCCATAATGCACTGAACACAGCCCTGATTCTAAAACCTCATTAAATTAATGCTAGTGATTCAAATCTGAAAAACATCTAATTATAATACAAATTGACTAGTAGCACTTACTGCAGGAATGTGAAACTATTTCAATATTGAGGAACTGATTAATATAATCTGTTCAATAGTACACAAAAGACAATATTATATGGGTATTTTGATATTTAACAACATTCCTTTGAAAAATTTCAGGATTATGTCTCAATTAAAAATGACTGCTATAGGGAAGAATTAGAAGATGACTGATTTAAATTGAGTTTTAAGTATTTGTATCAAACAAACTCTGTTGGCATACATTCCTCTTAATAATAAAGCTCTGTGAGTGCCTCCTGCAGAATTAGGAAAATGACAAATAATATAGTTCCTTTTATTGCTGCAGTAACTTATCTTTGTAAAGAGACTTTGCAATCAGTACAATTAAGGCAGTAAACACAAATTTTTGGTGGATCACTTGCGAAGGGGAGATCCAATTTTTCTTACTTGTTTATGATTTGAATATTCATGTCCAAAATCCAAGAACATCCATGAATAAACTATTAAACTTATCAAAGAACTAGTAACTTTTCTATGTTCAATTGACCAAGATCCTTTGCTTTTTTTCCTACAACAAAAAATTGCCAGTTTGGAAATGAAATGGGGGAAAAAAATAATAATATCTCTGATAAACAGAGACACTAGCTTTTCCATAGAAAGATAATCTCACATAAATTTTCAGATTCCTTCCAAAATCTTAGCAAATGACAAAATCTTAGCAAAAGGACATGGTCTTAGCAAAGTGACACGGTTCCTGAAAGTCCTGATCAAACAGAAATGCCCAATTCCCTCTGCCAATTCCAAAGGATCTTCCATGTACCAAGAACCCTCTTTTATTTAATCGACACATTTATTAAATGTCTACTGTATGTTAGATACTATGTTAGAGATACAATAAAATCTTGTTTATAAGGGCAATGCTAGTTGCTATGAAAAAAATCCCAAATCTCTGTGGCTTATATAAAATGAGAAGCCCAAAATGGATGGTCTAGGTTGGAAAAATGCCCTCCTTAGGACTCAGGCTGTTTCTCTCTTGAGATTCCAGCATCTGCAAAACATGGCTTCCAAGATCTTTATCCTTTTCTCTGTTTCTGTCCATTTAAGGCAAAAAGAGTACAGATTATTTCAAATGAGAATTTTATGTGGGCCAGTTTTAGAAATGGTCCACATCCATTTGAGCCCACATTCCACTGGTCATAATTCGGTGCTATGGTCATACCTAACTCAGAGAGGCTGGGAAATGTAAGTTAATTGTGTGCCCAAAGAGTTTATAAAACAGACTTTCTTTCTGCTCATTTACCATTTACAATATAGTTGAGAAGATGGGCATTAACTAAATCACATATGAAACCAATGAACAATTTCAAATCAATGAACATGTTCCTGTGGCAGGAACATGGTGGTAAGAAAGCTTATTACTTATAGCTCATTTTGATCTTATTAGAGAAGCCGTATGTATTCTCTGAGGAAGTGAAACTTGGATGGCAAAGATGTGTAGGTAGAGAGAAGAGAGCGGGGTACAGAGACCTTGCAAGGGAAAGTGCATGCGGAGCAATGGGAGGCAAGGGATGCACAATGGTACAGGGGGCTGGAGAGACCCTCATCTGTTTCAGGACTCTGGGCCCCTTTGGAGCTTAAACCCTACTTTATGGACAATATGTAGCATTGAAGAGTTTTAAGTAGTCAACTTGGTCTGATTTACATCTTGGAAAAATCACTCTTCCTTCATTGTAAAAATGTATTAGGGTTGAGGAAAAAATTAACAGGAGGAAGCCTTTTGGGAGGCTGCAACAGAATGATAATGACAGACAAGGGTGGTAGCAGTAGAGGTGGTAGAAAAATTAGTGAGGTATTTAGGATACAAATTCAACAAAGTTCATTGGTGATAAACTAAATTTGTTATGCATCAGCTTAGTCCTTCTGCTGGATGGTTTGCCTACATATAATGTCAGTGTTTATTGATGAGCTTTAAAAGTAAACAACTCTTGTTGGGAAGTTAAAAGCTAACTTAGATAGACTAGGGTTAGACTTTCACAAAACTCAAGCAGGGTTAGAGTTGTTAATAGTCCAGTCTCATAATCCCTTTCTGTGTCAACACCTTCTCCTTTTGATTCCACTTCTGCATTTGATCACAGGGAAGGAGAAAATAAGTTCATCCAACTACTTTGTGCCATAATGGACTATGTTTTCCTACGGGCATTTGCAGTTTAAAAGATTTTAGGGGAAAAGCATACCTATTTACAGAGACTAACCCACAGCAATAAAGCAATGGTGATTTGAATATTTGGCAAAAAGATCAGCCTTCAAGTTGTGCTGCAGATACCTCTTTCAGTCAATAAGCACATTAATTCTGGTTCTTCCTGAGATTTCCTAACTCTGGTGGGGAAAACTCCTTAAGGCAGACAATCCCTGGAACTAGAGTTTTTCCCAGGGTCACTGAGACATGTACCCATTCTTAGGGCTGAAGTAAGAGTCAACGTTTAGTTTACCTTATTACAGCTTGACTTCACTGGGCAGAACTCAGAAAACAGAGGTAGAGTCTATTTGTGGCTGAAGATAAACATATACCTGCATTTAAAAACACCCGTATACAAAAATATGTATTCTATTTTTGTGTATGTACCTTTCAGGAAACCACAAACCACTCAAAAAGGCATTGTTTATGGATGCCTTTCCACTTGGTCAAGAATTTGCTGCTCTATTTGAAGTAGATTATAGGAAACTCCTCTACTTTTTTTTTCCCCTTCTACTTCTTCTTCTACAGCTAAAAATATGTGAGGTTTTGTGAGGTGGCACCTAAGTATCCCTAGATGCCTTCACGTGTGTGTTTGTGTGGGTGTGTGACTGTGTGACTCAGCCTTCTTGCTCAGCTATCTCACTGACAGCCCCCAAGAAACCCACACTTGCTTTTGAGCTGAACACAAGGGCCAACAAACAGGGTCCCTCTAACTAAAACTGGAAGAAAGCAACAGAATTTTGTTTCTGGCAATTCCATTCCCTTGGCAGAAAATCCCCAAGCACACCTGTTCAAATAGAACTCGAGTGATTTTTAGTCTCCCAGCATTTGGCTGACAAAAGAGTGCAGAGTGATTCTTCATTTATTTTACAATTCAGTGAGCACCAAATTAAGTTTAATAGCCTTGATAAACACACACATGCACACATACCTCCCCATTCCCAATTAAAAAAAGATTTATTACATTCTGTCTAATAATAAACACTTCACTTCAGCTTTTTTTTTTCTTTTTTAACACCATGAAACTATTTTAGGCTATGTAATTATTATTTAATCATAGGATTTGGAACATTTTTTTCCAAGGATCTTTGTAATACTTCATCTAGAGCCCATAAATGCTCTTGATGTTTTTCCTTACAAGGGGCCTAAGTGGAAATGTTGAGTAATACTGAGGGAAGGAACGTGTGTGAGGTGATAACTATGCCACACATCTTGTAAGGTGCATTAGAAGGAGAGAAAGGGGCTGGACAGACAATTAGATGTTTGAGTTCTTCTTCTCTGTGATGGGTTTAAGAGATTGGCCAAAGATGTCTTCCCTACCAGAATGAATAGTCTCGGAATCACTGATGATTGACAGTCACCTATGAGGCTTTTGCTAAAAGTTGATTTTAATTATGTCTTTGGTCAACTGCAGACTATGTGCTCAGTGAGTGGGAGTCTCATCCAATCCTTAGGATTGGCATACATTCACTCCCATGCCTGGGGTCCTTTCATGCAATTATGTGCTTGCAAGAAATAGTTTAGAACCCTGACTCCCAGATTTGGGGTGGGAGAGGAAAGACCTTTGAATTACTTGTATATCAATGATAGAGACAGAATGTTGGGAGCTGTTTGCTATACTATTCTATGGGGCGGCTAAGATGGCGCCTGGCGGTATTGATTGTAAACTGGCCACACGTGTGTCTGGTTCGTGCTTTAAGCCTTTGCCTATGCTTGCCCGTGTATGCTTCACGTGGAAGTTCTGTGATTGGTCAACTGAGGGTATGCTTCACGTGGAAGTTCTGTGATTGGTCAACTGAGGGTATAAGAGAGAGAGACAGACAGAGACACACAGACTAACGCAGACGCCGAGGGCGGGAAGAGGAAGAAGAAGAGGGAGGAAACGGGAGGAAACGGGAGGAAACGGGATGAAACGGGAGAGGGAGGAAACGGGAAAGGAACGGGAAAGAAACGAACGGGTGCGCAAGATAAAGAGCTGCATACACATTCAGGGGATCGCGTCTTTGTATCAACCTAAGACGGCGATAACAGAAGGAAAATAAAATGAAAATGTTCTATTTGAATATCTGGCCCATTATTAATTAGGGAGCACTAAATAAAAATATTGATCTCCCAATTGAGTTATGTCATGTAGAAACCTAATGCATCGGCATGATTCAGGATGCAGAAGTTTTTATATTTCTTACCAGTGGTGCTGTTTTTCATCAGATTTTTGTATGGAATCCCAAGTATATGGCAGATAAAATAGTTACATTGGTTGACCTGATGGTGAAGAGTGTGAGGTTTGTAAACTCAGCTTTCACCTTCAGTGCCCCACATTTCCCATGGAACATCTTTATGGACCTTCAAGCTCTATGAAACCCAGTTTAGAAAACCCACAGAATTAAAACCTTTAGTTAAGGATATGCTAGTCTCCAGGAGGCAGTAGTGAGTACCTAGCTATAATTTTTATTTTTTTTAAGATTGTGGAGTGATTAGTAATTTTTTGTCTGATTCCATTATCTTTCCTAACTATAATTGAGAGTGAGGACAGAAGGAGGACAATGGAAGTGTGGCCACATGGCGTCATGACTGTTCACTGCTTCTGTGGCAGAGGACTGTCATTACATTCTCACCACATTGGGCCCCTTTATATATTAGGTCCTTTTCAGACAAATAATGTTTTCTCAAGGCGCAAAATATGTGTGGACAAGTTGGGACTAGGAGGAGACACAAGAAATAACACTGCTAAGAACCAACAGTGTGATTTTCTCTCATCCTTTCTAAAATGGGTTTGTGATTGGTTGCAAGTTGAATTTCTCCTCTCTCCAACCTCTGGATTAGATAGTAGGAAATCACACCTCAGAATATAAAAAGTATGGACAAAGAAGAGAAGTAATCAAAGGTAAGTAGTAATCTCAGAATTTCAAAGCTATTAAGTGCAATGCTCAACCACTTAGTAACAATGGTTCAGGAGCTGTTGAAAGAGCATGGTTGAAGATAATGTAATGCTAACTCCAAAACCTCCACAGAGAATTGTCAGCCTATAAAATTAATTTATTTAGTGATTTTTTTTCCTATTTTTTAGCAAGTAAAAGATCATTCAGTTGTGGTAGGAAAGCATTTGGGTTAGAGTGTCTTAGTAATTAAAAAGATATTTAAAAATACAGAATAAAATTTCAGGAAAAGTTGGTGGAGTGATGTCTTCTTTTTATTTTACCTTCCCCCCATCTGAAATCTTTTGAGCACAGGGAATATAGAAGTGACCATTAAGAGACTCCCAGTTAGATACACTGATGATTACCAAAGCCCATGGCCACAGAGAGTAAGGAATATTAGCTAACTCTGGGTAAATTTAGACTAATTTAAGGAAAGTTGCCAAAAATAAAGAACCATTCAAATTGAAAGTAGGATGCTGTTTCCTTTGAAAATAAACTAGAGGATCCTGTTGGAATGATAGAGAAATGGAACATGGTGGGTGTTGAAAAGGGAGAACAGGGGAGATGCATATAATGTGCTATTTGGCATCACACAGCAGTGGTCAGGGGCTAAAAGAAAGATAGTCTGAAAACACAGTTTTGATTGTTTTACCTTTTGTGAATGAATCCTTGCTCTGAAGAACTGGCTTAGAGCCCAGGAGCCACGAATTCATGAAAGGAACTGGTTGAAAGCATGGTAGCTGTTCATCAGTGTTCACTCTACAGAATGATTTATATTTTATGTGGGGAGGTGGGTAGCAGTGTTTAAACTTGATTGATGGTCTCTTGGGTAAACATTGTAGAAAATTAGTAGGAAACTAGTCCAAAACAATATTGCTAATGTTGTACTACTCACTGGCCCAATTTGCTGTGTACTTAAATAATCAGCCATGGCACACGCCTAATCCCGAAATCTATCTGAATGAATTTCAGATAATTAAATGTGAGAAGAAAGTTGCTCACATTCAAATAGGAGGAAGAACCTCCAAATCTCTAATATGCAAATGAAGTAGATCGTGGTTTCATGTTAATTGAGAAAATATTTGAGAACAGCTTTGCACTGTTTTAGGCAACGGGGATAGAGCATGCAGCAGAGGTGTTGTGGTACTTAACTTTTGGAAGGTGTGAAATGAGTGCCTATGCAAAAGGGAGGTGGAGCCAGTTCATGGGAAACTTGGTGAAACAGAGCATCTCTTCAAGTGAATTCCTCTCTACACGCTGAAAGAAATTACAGAGAACAAGGGAACTCAAATAAGAAAAGATATAACAATGGATGATAGCTAGAAAGTAACTGAAAACTAAAATAACACCACGACAGGAATAGTAAGCAGAGTAGGGGGAAGCAACTGGACATCCACAGGGTAAGGGGAGCCTTTGGGGATTGCCACAACCTGGATGTGGACTATGTGGGGAAAGAGCCTTGGTGGAGTTCTGATAGGTCCTTCAGAAGAGTGAGGAGCCCTCAACAGAAAGAGGTAGAGAGGGCTGAGTTGAATTCTCCAAGGCTGAGGATGGAGCACTGGCTGTACATGGCTCACTGATGAAAATCCACTTATGAATTTATGCACTTTCTTGATTGTGTGTTTTGTCTCAATATAAAACTTTACTAAAAACAATGAAGATGTATGTATAGACAAAGATGAGAAAAGAATAAAATTCTTGTCCGAGAGAAGAAAATGAAAAAGCACAATTGGTTTGTTCCCATGTGTACTGAGAAAGAGAAGAAAAGCAGGAAGATTTAAAAGGGAGAGAGAAAGAAATAGAGATGAAGAGGGAAAGAGAAGAGCAAAGCAATTCTTCATTCCTAGAGCATAATGTGTAGAATTCATGGTAATCTAGGCTTACCAAATGGGAACTGATAGTTATAGACCTTCAGAAAAATTTCTAGAAGTTGCACAAAATAAAATGACCTTAAAAAATGGGAGGTGTCATGTTACATTTCTTCCATGATAAACTGCTGGTTTAAACTAATGCAAACTTTCAGGTAATGAGAGTCTGCACCTCACAAGGAAGCTGAGAAGAGAAAATACAACAATATTTTGTATCTGGCATTGCCATGGAAAATACACTAGATGCCTGATTGCAAAGAATAATGAATCTCACTTATTAATTCATTTATTCTAGAAGTACTTGCTGAGTCTTTACTATGGGCTAGACCCTGTGATAGATGCAAAGACATATATCAGAGAAAAAGATATTGGCAGAAGAGAAATTATGGTACTAGAGAACATAGGTAAAGGAAAAGAAAGGAATGATAAATTGCAATGTTTGGATTAAAGGCTTTTGTGAATAATAGGAAAAGAAATATGTATAATTGGTAAAATGATAGGGATTGGATAAAAGAATAAACCCCATTTTTGCAAGAGGATAAATCTAAGAAAACATTTAGAGAGTATTTGCATCCGCTACAGAACTTTGAACTCAATATTTCCTATTGCTTTGAAGTTTGATGGAGTTGCCACATAATCTACATGGGACAGGTATGACAGCAGGGAGCTGTCACCATGTCCCTCACCTTACTGCTTCAGTGTAAACTGCCAGCACCTGCCTTTTTGTCTGATGGCTTTCTCTGGCTGCTGGTGTGTGCTCAGCCTGCACGTCCTCATTAAAGACTGGAAATGCCAAGGAATTAACCACTCCTCACCCACAGCAGCTGTGAAGCAGCACTCAATCAATATAGGGTGATTGTAAACATGGTGAATTGATACATAGATAGATTGGTGTATAAATTCCTCCATTCCTTCATCCCTAGGTAGGACAACTTGGAAGTCTGTGTTATGCACTGACTTCCAGAGTTATCCCTGAAATGATAATTGAATTGAATATCACACCTTCTGCCATCTTTATTTTCTTTCCTGTCTCACTTCCCCTGTGCCCAATTGGTGTTTCTTGGGGTCATTCTCCTAATTAATCTTCTTGTACTCATATCCCTTCTTGCTTTTAGGGAAACCTGAACTAAGAAAAACATGAATCAAAATGTTTTTGTCAGCTTTGCAACATTGTGAACAAAATATCCAACAAGAACAATTTGGAGGAGGAAAAGGTTTTTTTTGGCTCACAGTTTCAGAGGTTCAGTGCATGGTAAGCCAACTTCACAGCTCTGGGCCCAATGTGAAGCAGAACATCATGGTGACAGGACATGGTGGGAGAAAGCTTCCCAGCTCATGGCAGCCAGGAAGCAGAGTGAGGTTGAGTGTAAGGAACCAGGGATAATATAATCCTCAAGGCATGCCCCAGTAACCTACTTTCTCCAGCCATACCCTACCTGCCTGTAGTTATCACCCATTAATCCATTTAAATTATTAATCCAACAAGTGGATTAATCCACTGATTAGTTTACTGTTCTCATAATTTAATTTCACCTCTCAACATTAACACATGAACTTTTGGGGGATGCCTCATATCCAAACCATAACACTCTTATGCACCTCACATACAACAGAAGATGAAGATATTAAGAGAGACTGAGAAAAGATAATAGTGAGGATATATTTGGAAAGAATTGTTGGAAGGAGTGCATTCTCCCCACCATGTGGGATAGGTAAAGGGAAAGTTAACTCAGGAGATTATGGAGCCACACTTGAAGAACTGGATATGTACCCATGGGTTTAAAGCTTGGAATCATAGAGATTGATGCCTAACTCCAACTTCAGGGTGAACAATTGGATGGAACTGGGCTCTGATGGAGCATACAGCTATTGACACAAGAAAATGGTTTTTCCAGGCCAGCCATGCATCCACAGGAGGAAACAAAATGTAGGTTATTGTGGTTGCAAGTAGCCATGATCCTTTCCATCATTGTATCCACATCTTTTCTTGTACAGCTTCTCCTGTCAAAAGATAGAGTCTATTTCTCCACCCCTTGCATCTGGAAAGGTCTTGTGACTTCCTTTAGCTAACAGCATTTCTGAGAAATGACATTACACCAGTTCTAAGCCTCTGCATCAAGGGACTTCACATACTTTCACTTTTCATCACACTCTCCCCAGTCATCACATGAGCAAGAATTAGTAACCTGGTAGAAGATTTGAGACCACATGGACTAGAGTTGAACCAATTTAGTTGTCTAGCCAAACCCCAAGATGTGAGAGCTGACTTGCAGCTGACCATAGACAAATGCTGGCAGGATCTGTAGAGCCTCCTATAACCCACAAAGAGTCTAAATTGCTCATCCATAGAGTTGTGAGCTAAATAATTCATAGTTGTTATAAACTACTAATTTGAGAGTGGTTTGTTACACAGCAAATGCTTGCTGATACATAGAGTAAATATTTAATATTCATTATATCAAATTGTTTCTATCTGGAAAATAAAACTAACTTGCTGAAAGTGATAGGAAAAGGACGCTATCCACCTAAGACTGTGTCTAAGTTTAGGAAACATGGACGTCTCAGAAATGGATTCTCACCCCTATTACTTAGGTCCCCACTAGTTATAATCTGATATCCAATTTCTAAGATTATAATAAATTCCAAGTACTTTTACTTGATCATACTTTTCTTGAGGCTGAGAGTCATGCCTGACCCATCCTTCTGGTGAGATAATAAACTTTCTATATTCTGGATGTGTATGACAAATGTCTTTGATAATTAAAAATTGGTAACAAAAACTTCCTTTCATTTAGCATGTCAAAACAATTAGTTTTACTTTTCATATGGAACTATTGCCTGGAGCAGTAATATTTCTTTAGCAATCTAAATTTTTAAAATTGTTGCTTAAAAGGAGACAAAATCCTCTGTGAGGTAGTACTGTAACAAATGCAAAAGAGCTTTGAAATATTAAAGAGACAAGAGCAGCCATATATTGGCTAAATGGGGTACATGAGAGAGATACTTTAAGAACTTGGAAGTGAAGTATGAAAAAGTTCACAACAACCCTTAGTGAATTTCAGTGAAAATTGTCTCCTCTCAGACATATTGTAAGCCAGTAAAACTAAAATGAGTCTTGATTAAAGGAAAATATACCAATTAATGGTAAGGAATCTAGGCATGGAAAAGAAGGTGCTTGATAAAAATGAGATTTATGAAAAGAAGAGCAAAATGAAATGAGGGTAGAGATTGTGAAAAGTTGGTAAGTCAGTAATATTTTGCAAAAAAAAAAAATGATTCACATGCACATGTTGCCATGGTGTCAGAGACACATTTTTTTTAATCATGATTTTAATTCTTGGCCTCTGTGACTATGTGACTATGTCTCTCTTTCCTTTCTTCTTACACCTACTTTTTTTTTTTTTTTTTTTTTTTTTGCAGTGCTGGGCATTGAACCCAGGGCTTTGTGCTTGTGAGGCAAACACTCTGCCAACTAAACTATATCCTCAGCCCTTCCACCTACTTCACCTACTTTTGATTTCACTCTTTTCCATCATCAAAATCATAAGGTATTTAATTAATCTTATGATGTTTTCAAAGAACAAGCTTTTGGTTTCCTCCTTTCATTTTTCTCCCACTTTAAATATTTTTATATTTTATGTTTCCTTAATGGTTGTTTGATTTTGCTGTTCATCTTTTGATTCTTAGTTGAAAAATGACTTTCCCCACCAGCTTCCTCTTTTAATAATAAAAGCCATTAAGGCTATACATTTTCCTCTGAATATAGCTTTTGACATATTCTGCAAGCTTTGTTAGAAAGTATTCTTTCTCATTGTCTTCTTAGCAGGTTTTAATTTCCTTTGTAATTTCCTGTTTCATCAAAGATTATCTAGGTACTGGCTTCTTCATTTTCGAGTCATTAAGATCTTTTTGCTAACATTTATTTATTTCTAATTTTATTAGCTTCTGACAAGAGAATATAACTTACAAAAAGCTGTCCATTTACACACTTATCTAGGGTCTGTTTGTTTCCCTTTCCAGGGCCACACAAATGACCAATCAATGTTCCAGGAACATTTTTAAAATGCAGTCAAAAGGTAAGATGTACACATCAACTTATTAACTATGTTTTTCAGTAGATATGAACTTGTTTGTCTTATTTTCCTTATTTTTTGAGCTAGATCTTTCAGTGCTGAGAGTATATTAATGTGTATAACGTAGTCTTATTTATAGGAAATTCTCTTTGCTTTTAAAATAAATTGAAGTTTGGAGCTGCTAGGATGATTGGCTCATACTGCTTCTGCTCCATCTACAATCACATCATTTTTCATTCTATGGTGTCCTTTTTGATCCTGTTTGGTTCTTTCATCCTTGAATTCCACTTTGTTGATATTGATTTTGCTGGTTTTATTTTTGTTTTGATTTTCCTAGTATATATTTACTCAGTCCATTTATCTTTATGTTATTTTAAAATTATTCCTTGTGTATGACATCTGGGCTGTGTTTTGTTTTATGAAGAAATGTTTACCTGTTTTGACAGAATCCTTTTCTTTTGCATTTTATGCAGTGACTAATATTATGATGTACTACACTTGTTTTAGATTTACTACTGCATATTTTATTGTTTCTTCTTTTGTTTTATCTTGCTTTTCCTTTTTATTCTCTTTCTCCCTTTGCACATTTGGGGAGTACATTGTTCCCTCTTGTCATTCAGGTTAATTTCTATTCTCTTGATCTAAATTATCAGTTAATAATGTCTTCTGTTCCTTAAGAACAAAGATTACACCTTCCCCTCAGGAAAGAGAAAGAAAGAAAGAAAGAAAGAAAGAAAGAAAGAAAGAAAGAAAGAAAGAAAGAAAGAAAGAAAGAAAGAAAGAAAGAGAGAGAAAGAAAGAAAATCACTGTTTCCTTCTCCCTTCTGGTAAAATCAGATATAAAACACCCTAGTTCCACCTTCCTCCCCTCTTCTTTTAATTCCCCTAAAGAGATGCCAAAGTGTTTTTACTGCTTCCCCAGTAACCATTTCTCCAAAGATTGACAAAGTCCAGTACTTATTATTTTTTTAAATTTTTTCCTTAATTTTATTCCTTTATTTCCTTATTATCATTAATTTCTGATATCCCATGTTGCTTAATATAGTCTATTCCCATTCATTTTAAGGCTTATTTATATTTATCTTCATAGCTTAATAACCCAGTATGAACTTGTGTATCTATATGTATATATATCATACATAATATACACATATATGTGCAAAATGCATGTTATCATATGATCAATGCTTATATTTTTCATGTTCTGGGTTTCTGATTTTCTTTTCATTTGTTGTGGGATAAGGTCTTTTCAGAACTTTGCTCAGATGGGTTTTTGAGTTATTCTCTCCCAATTCTTTCTGCTCCTTAAATAGCTTTTGTTTGCACTAATAGATTAATGGTGTCTTGGCTGAGCCTAAGTTGGCACTGTTTCACCATCCTCTTTCTTCCAGTGCTGGTGAGAAGGTATTATTTTATAATGGATTTTTTTTCTGACTTTAGGACTATTAGATGGATTTTTTTCTTTCACGAACAGAATTTTTTCCCATGGCACACTTATGGAAATGTCTTTTTAAAAATATTTATTCAGCTTGAATCTTAATGAGCATATACAATGTGTGGCTCCAGTTCTTTCAGCTTTGTAAATTATTCTTTTGGTTTATGCTTGGTTTCCCCCTGTGTATGCATTTTTCTTCTATAAGGATAATTATTGATACTACTGATCACTGACTCAATTTTATTTCTCTCTCATGGCCTCTCTCTCTTGGTAGATAGTGTCTGCTTGTGTTGTTCTCTTACTTGACCTTCTAGTCTACTAACTTGGTCTCAACAGTCCTATTTTCTCCTTGAATAAGTCCAGTGAACGTGATGTATTCAAATCACCTTAAAAATGACTCGACTTTATTTTCTAATTCAGTTTTTTTTTCTCTGTTCTGCTCTAATAGTTTCATTTCACTGAATATTAAGTCCTGATAGTTCCACCTGATCCTCTCCCTGGCTAATGAGTTCCCATAGATTGATTGTTATTTTCCTCTGTTGACTCACTGGAATTCTGATATGCTGACTAGAATATTCTAAAAGGATCCTGCAGACAGCAGAAAGCAAAGGATTCTTTGCTTCTTTGGGCTACATCCTAGAAGCCCACAGGATGGCACTTTTCGCCTCTCCAATCCCCCTGTATTCTCTCTCCCCAAGGAAGGAAATGCATGGTGGGTCTGGGGCCTTAGTTTGACCAGCTGGACTCTCCACCAAAACCCTTAGTGTAGATAGCAGGTAGAAGAACCATTTCTCAGGAGCATTCATACAAGACCATGATGCATTCTCTGCACTGTATTCTCTCTGTATCTGTCATTTCAATCTTTGGTGTTCCCCCATACCTTATCTTATAACTACCCCTTTTGCTGGGATATGCATTGAGTTATTTTCTCCTGCTTACAAAAAATCTCAACTAAGAGAAGCCATGAGCTTGCATCATTCTATGTGTCTGCTGAGAGTCCTCATATGCTGGGTTCAGCAAGGTCTCAGCTCTCGGTGTTCACACTAAGTAAAAAAAACATGCTGAAAAGATAAGGTAAGAGAACCACCAAAGTTCCCCTACAGGTTAGTGACTCAAAATTCACATTTGTTCCTTCATGTCTGTTCCTTCGCTCATTTAGGCATTACTATGCCAAACAAACAACAATAGAACAAAACAGAAACTCGCTTTGCCTCTTTTGTTTTTAGGAAATGTGCAAAGATGACTGAAAGGCTGCTGCGAAGTTGGATGGACAAGTTAGAAAGTATGTGACCGAGCAGCAAAGCTGGGAAACATCCCATACTTCTAGACAAGGAGAATGCAAACATCTGCTTACAGTAGAAACATGCACAATCCTCTGTCACAATTACACGTTTAGGTGGAGACCAAAGTGAAAATGGATGCAAATGATGTTTGATTCTACAAGATGCCATCCACCATTTGTTATCTCTCTGACACACTCACTTGGTGTTTTCAGATCGGGTTCCCTAGAAGCATTTGATTTATTGATGTCAGGATCCCAGGACAAACCCAGAGGGGAGTGAGATGGGCAGAGGACAGAGTTGACCAAATATGTGATCTGAACTGGGGTTCAGCCTCAGTCTGATCCTTTGGGGGAAACCTGGAGTGTGACAATAACCACAAAGTTGAGGCAAGGAGCCTGACTCTTTGTACTGCACATCAATTATTCACTGGATGCCTCTGGGGCATTTCAAAGAGAACAGGCAGATTTTTTGGAGAAGTGGGCGACCATGACTTCTTAGCAGTCACCACTCATGGTCGCTAGGAGGTTGGTGTACCTGCTGCTGAAAGTGATCCACAATCAACTCATACACCTGCATAAATATCATTGATTGATTGTCCTGTGCCTCAGTATTTCCATCCATGAAATGCAACAAATGATACTTCGACCCTGCACATAACTTCAACTCTGAAATATTTGGTAGGCCAGGAAATTAAGCTCTATTTCTTTTTCTGAATACCTAAAAAACAAACAAAACAAAACAAAACAAAAACAGCCTTCAAGCCCCGGGGACTACTTAAAAAAAAAAATCACCCTTTTCTTAAAACTTTTGCTCTAGTGAAAACACAAAGTTTGGGGAGTGGGCCAAAATTCCTTGAATACTTTTGTGTACCCTTTTTTAACAAAACAAATATTGATTGATGAACTAAAAGTGAAACATCAAGATTCTAATCCAGCCCATGTTCTTCTCTAATCAAATGATTTTGGGTAAGTGGTCTTCCCTTTGTGGGATTCACTGTCTTCATTTTAAAATGTTTAGGGTCAGACAAAATGATGCCTGAGTTACTTTTGAACCCTAAAAACTTGTCAGTTGCCGGTTTGATTTCTCACCTCACGCAGGGAGGAGGCAGAGATAATTTTTGTTGTTGTTGGTGTTTACAGGGAGCAAGTTTTCATCTTGCAGCCTTAATACAAAAGCAAGAGAAAGAAATGTAATAGCTCGGAGGTAACGGCAGCTTTGCTTTGTTTGGATTCAGGGTCTCTGATACGACATATTGGATGTGTCAATGGAATGTGATTTATTTTGCTTCGTAACATTTGGGAACAGATATTTGGTATTTCATCCAAGGAAAGCAATTTGCAGAAACCTTTTAGAAGGTGGCTGGAGCATCAGTAATCGGTGCCATTTCTTTATGCCAACATTTCCTTAAAGCTGCACAATCTTTCATTTTAATCATCCCTCTCAGCAGGCTCCTTCTAGGGCTTGGGAACAGGGCACCCACCCCTCAGAAATGAGGTTCTATTTTTAAAGTCCACCAGCCAACAAACTCCCTATTAATCGTGTGAAATCTGCTCAGATGGCTGCTCTTCTGGGTTCTCCATGTCCCCACCCCCCTCTCCACTCCCCATCTGCACAGCCCTCCCCCGGAAGATATTTTTAGTTCTTAGCAGCTACATCCTTGAGAATTACTAGGTGGATGCTATACTTTGCTCCCAAGTAAACATTGAAGAGATTCACATTTTCATTCCTAATATTTTCGGAAAGATTAAGAGTCCCACTCCTTAATACAGGTCAGTATTAATAAAGGATAAGCCAGGATTTTGAAACCTTCATCTGCCTCAGAATTCCTCTCTCTTACAAGGAGATAAATATTCTATTTATTCAAGGCTACTTAGTTTTCTGTGGATCAGGAGTGACTTTGACCCATTGTTCCAGAGACGATCTCTCTAAAAAGAAGCACTGGGAATTATGTTGGGAGTGGGAAACTCTTATCTCTCCTACTGCATACATATTCCCTAAGGGTTTCAAAATGAAACCAGTAAATGCAGACATCCCTTTAAACTACTGTGTTAGGACATAGCAGTTACAATTCGGAGCCCAACATGAATTTGGGACAGTTATAATCTTCAAAATATTTTCAAAGCACTTATAGGAATTCCAAGAAATAAGATATCTAGTAAGAAATCAGCTTAGCAAATATGAACACAAATATTTAATCACCCACTCTCCACAATGGAAACTGTATTGCTTAGCACGCTATTAATTAGCTGCTTTGTTTTGTGGGCTGTGGCCTTTTCAAATGTTTTTGAATAGTTTATAGATGCATATAGGAGAAAGAAATTTCTGAAAAGAGGGCAAACAGTGAAGTCTCCTTTCAAAATCCCTTTCCTAATCTTTCTAAATATTTATGTGTAGTGTGTGTGATATTATACATGAGATATATGCTACTTAAACTCAAATCACATACACACATGGGTGTGCACATATGTAAAGTGATTCTCTGTTATTTGACCACACCTGTTTTTCACCTTGTTTTACACCCTTTTTAATTTTTTTCATTAAATATTATACTTTGGTGGGCATTCTATGTCAATAAATATAGAATGGATAGGATGGATACATAGATAGATACATAGAATATATATAGGTCTGCTTTTTCATAAATGGCTATATCATGTTCCAATCTGGCTGAACCAGAATTTATTTAACCAATCCTGATAATTGGTTTCTAATTATCAGAGAGATGCTGAGGAAGAATGAGGAGCTCCTGATTGTGACAGAATTTGAGGCTAATTACTCTTTGGTGGCTATTAGTTGATTGCTTCTTGGAATTCTCATTCTGGTTCAGACACTGATAGCTTCATTTCTTTCCCCTGTTCTTTCCTCTCCATTTTCTCCTAAACCTTTAGCAAATCTAGGTGACTGATATTTGTAAAAAATAGTTCCAAATGTCTTCTAAAGATGAGTTTTCCATAAATAAATAAATCTACTGAAATACCATGATTGTTTAGCTAGGGTGTGCTTGTTTTCCTGGCTTATGTTTCCCAGGGTCTATTTTGGACTGGTGCAAAAACCTTCCATTGGTTATTCTTGATCAGAGCCTGCAGTTTATGTTTGATAGTCTGGACACTGCTCCACGGACCACAGGAGAGATGAGTCATTACAGAAGCCTTGGTATTTGTCAAACAGTGAATGGCATGAGGTGATGGAGCTGGCACCTGAAAGGAGCCCAGTCGGTGCTGGATAGCTGACTGTCAGGTGACTCTGATGACTTGGGAATTCTGGTTGACTGCCTCCCTGTCTCTGTGGATGCAGGAAGAGGACAATTCAAGGAAAAATCATAGCTGGCTCCAAAATGACATTCTCCAAAGCAGCCTTGACTTTCAACTACATTTACCAGCCTTGGTTTACAGAGGGAAGCAAGGCTCCACCTTTGATTCTCCTTTCCTGGATACGTGGTGGGTCTTGTGTCTTATGTGAACTGATGTCTGGCCTGACACATTTTTGAGAAGAGCATCCCCAACACACTGGCAGATGGCTGGCACACCTGCTTTCCTGAATCTCCATTTAAGAAAAAAACACCACCACAGTGTTTACCTTATTCAAGATTTTTGTGTAAGATTTTGCACCTTTCCTAGAGAATATGCATAATGAAAAATTCCTATAAAATAGTGAATTTTAATAAAATACATTTATTTTGACTGATGACATTATAGAATCACTTGAGTGTTTTTCATATTCTTTAAATGACAGCTGTCTAGGTTGGATTCTTACAGGAACTGAGATATGGATTTTTGTACAGATGATGTGGTGAGAGAGGTTTCCCACAATGAAATTATATGGGAATCAAGCAATCAGGATGAGACAGGGGAGGAACCCTGGAAAGGATATAGCCTATGCCACTAGAAAGTCCTGGAACATGAGGTGTACCACATAGTTGCTCTCCTTGAGGTCAGGGGCTGCTCTTTTCTACCTTTATATTGGAAAGTCATCATTCAGTTGTTCCTCATCTGATTTTGGAGAGAAGGGCAAAGTGCTAGGCATTTCCAGTGGAGGTTCTACAGAGAGCGATTCTCCTGAGAAGGGAGCAGCTGCCAACTCTCAGCAGCTGACAGGCAAAGTGACTGGGACATGGGTGTGCCAGCCCGGTTTGTGGGATCTGGTCAGGACCCATCACACCACCACAACCTATGGTGCAAAGTTGAGTAATTTGTGTTGTGACTACACATATAGCACACACATATACAGCTACATAGTAAGAAGGAAATATTCCCAATAATACCTATTTGTACACTTATTGTTCAATTTGAATCATTTCTGTTATTCTGATCTATACTAATTCACAAAAAAGTGGTAGTTTTGGCTATTAGCTGCAGTTTGAGAAAACATTGATTTATATCTAAATGCTATTTATAAACTAATTATGTTTAATTGATTTACTTAGCTTTTTATTCTTTGATAGGTTTTTAGTGACATTTCCAATGTCACATAACCAGAGTGATCTTATAATGATTGTTCAAAATGGGGTCCTTTGGTTTACAACCATGCCAGGGGTGCTGGGAAAACTGGGATGCATATCCATGCTACCACAAATACCACCAAAGGTGTTTGTCAGTAAATGTCTTTGGTCCTTTTATTGTGTATATTGATATGGCAATAAGATGTGACACAAAATGGAAAGCCTTTGCCATTGAGGAAAGAGAAGTGAATCAATTATAATCAAACAGACAAAGGAAAAACAGCAACTGTGATAAATGCCGTAAAGGAGACATGAGAATTATCAAGAAAACAGGCAATTATAAGTGTTGACGAGAATGTGGGGAAAAAGGAACACTCATACATTCTTGGTGGGACTGCAGATTGATGCAACCACTTTGGAAAGCAGTATGGAGATTCCTAAGAAAACGTGGAATGGAACCACCATTTGATCCAGGTATCCCACTCCTTGGTTTATAACCAAAGGACTTAAAATCAGTGTACTACAGCGACAGGGCCACATCAATGTTTATAGCGGCTCCATTCATGATAGCACAATTATGGAACAAACCTAGATGCCCTTCAACAGATGAATTGATAAAGAAAATGTGGTACATATACACAACGGAATATTACTCAACCTTAAAGAAGAATGAAATTATGGCATTTGCAGGGAAATGGATGGAACTGGACAATATCATGCTAAGTGAAATAAACCAATCCCTAAAATCCAAAGGCGGAACATTTTCTGATAAGTGTATGCTGATCCATAGTGGGGGGTGGGTAGGAAAGAGTGAAGGAACTTTGGATTGTACAGAGGGGAGTGAGGGGAGGGGGTGGGGGGATAGGAAGAATGATAGGATGAGACAGACATTATTACCCTCTATACATGTATGAAAAAATTTATTAAAAATATTTAAAATATATGTATTGTTAAAGGAGGCATGAGTTTTCTTGAGGGGAATTTGACAAAATTAGTGAAAGATTTCTGAAGCAAGTGGCACTTGATCCCCACCCAAAGACAGATAGGGACCTAGTCAGGTAAAAGGCACAAAAATGTCAAAAGAGTCTGAAGCAGAGTGGGTGTGAGGAATAGGAAGATGCACCCTGTCATTTATTTTTTCAATGAGTTTTTTTTTTTTTTTTAAGTTTTAGTTTTTAACTTGTTTATTCAATAGCAATGTTCTAGAAGCTGTGTTATATCTAGGAACATAACACGTGAGTGATGAATTCATTGTTCTCATGGAGCTTATATTCTTGAGTTGGAGTGTATATATGGAAGTACTCAACCAGGGATAAAATAGAAAATAAATAACTAATGCAATTTCACATGGTGACATTGCCATGAAGAAAATAAAAGACATTGATACTTGTTGAAGGGACAATCATTTCCCTATGGTTGTAGCCCGAGTACCTTTGCTGACGCTCATTTGACCATATACACAAGAGTTTATTTCTGGATTCTCTTTTCTGGTTCATTGATTTTGATGCATTTATGCCAATACTATATTTTAATTGTGTTATGTAGTAGTTTTGTATTATGTTTTGAAATAAAAAAAAATGTAAGGCTTCAGCTTTGTTTTTCTTTTTCAAGATTGTTTAATCTATGCAAGAGTCCTTTTGAGATTCCATATGAATTTCGGGACAACTTTTCCATTTCTGAAAAAAAAAATTACCAGAAGAATTATGATAGGAATCACATTGAATCTGCAGGTAGTATGTACTTTCAATAATATTAAGTTGCTTTGGGTGGTATGGTCATTTTAATAATATTGTGTTCCAGTCCATGAATACTGAATGTCTTTCCATTTATTTATTTTGGCATTTCTTTTTTGTGGTACTGGGGATCAAACTCAGGGGCACGATGCCATTGAGCCATATTCACAGTCCTTTTATTTTTTATTTTGAGGTAGAGTTTCACTAAGTGCAGAAACTGGAATTGAACTTGAGGTCCTTCTGCCTCAGCTTCCCAAGGCTACAGGATTACAGTGTGCACCACTAGGCAGGACTCTTTCAGTTATGTTTTGCTAACAGTTTTCAGTGTACAAATCTTTTACTTTCTTGGATTATTTCTAAGTATTCTATTCACTTTTTTTCTGTTCTTCATTTCTGCACATATCTTTATTGTTTCCTGCCTCCGGGTAACTTTGGGATGTGGTTTTTCTTCCTTTTCTAGTTGTTTAATATATAATTGTCAACTTAAGATCTTTCTTCCTTTTTAATGTATGTTTGTCCCTATAAACATTCCTCAGCACTGCTTTTGTTGCATATCATAAATTTTGGTATGTTGTACTTTCATTTCTGTTAAAGTGTTTCTAATTTTTGTTGTGATTTATTTGTTGGCCCATTGGTTATTTGGGTGTATGTTCTTTAATTTCCAGATGTTTGTACATTTCCCAGTTTTCTTTTTTGTTTTTTCCTAGTTTCATTCTACTGAAATCAGAAAAAATATTTGGTATGATTTCAATCTTTTAAAAGTTGTTCGGACTTGTTTTGTGTCCCAATGTGTTATCTATCCTGGAGAATGTTCCATGTGTCCTGAGAAGAATCTATATTCTGCTCTTGTTGGGTGGAATATGTCTTCTAGTTTCAGTTGGCCTACAGTATTCAAATACTCTGGTTCCTTATTGGTTTTCTATCTAGTTATTTTATTTGTTATTGAAAGTGAGGTATTAAAATCCACTATTGCTGTGCTGTTATCTACTTCTCCCTTCAATTCAGCCAATGTTTGCTTCATATTTTTGGATTATTTGCTGCTAGGTGCATATGAATTTATAATGGTTTTATTTTCCCAATGAATTGACCATGTTATTATTATATAATATCCTGTTTTGCTTCTTTTTTATTATTATTTTTTTACTTTAAAACCTGTTTTGTCTGATTTAAATATGGCCATTTCTGGTCTCTTTTACTTACTTACATGGAATTTTTTTTTCCAACTTCTGACTTTAGCCTATGTGTGCCTTAATATCTTAAATGAGTAGATAGTATAAAATGCGATGTTATTTTTTCATTATTCATACACCACTCTATGTTTTTTGATTGGAGAATTTTGCCCATTTACATTTGAAGGAATTAGTGATAGGAAAGGACCTATTGTTGTTTTGTCAATTGCTTTTGTATGTATTATAGTTACTTTATCTCACTCTTTCTTTCTTTCTTTCTTTCTTTCTTTCTTTCTTTCTTTCTTTCTTCTTTCTCATTCTTGATTCCTTTCTCATTTTCCTTTGTATAGCATATTTTGTGATTATCCTGGAAATTACATAAAACTTCTTATTGTTATAACAGTATTTTTTGGGAGGGGGTGGGGGGAGTACCAGGGATTTAACTCAGGGGCACTTAACCACTGACTCACATTCCCAGTTCTATTTTGTATTTTATTTAGAGGCAGGGTCTCACCGAGTTGCTTAGCACATCACTTTTGCTGAGGCTGGCTTTGAACTTGCAATCCTCCTGCCTCGGCCTCTTGAGCTGCTGAGATTACAGGCATATCTTTAAGCTGATCATGTAACCTCAGTAACATACAAAAGCTACTCCTTTACAATTCCCCTTCCCATTTTGTTATTGGTGTAATAAGTCACCTCTTTTTATATTTGTATCCATAAGCATAGTTTTATAGTTATGATTTTATACTTTTATCTTTTAAATATTCTACCAGTATAAAAAAGTGTTTCACCCTCCCACAATTACAATATAACAAGATTCTGCATTTGTTTATATATTTAGCTTTACCAGAAAGCTTTGCATTTCATATGTTTTCATTTTGCTTTCTCTTCTCATTTCAACTTGAAGGACTTCCCCTAGCATTTTTTTTTTTGTAAGTCAGATTAGTAGTTATGAACTTCTTCAGCTTTTGTTTACCTAGGAACTTAAAAATTTTCTCCTTCATATTTGAAGGACAGTTATACCTGATACAGTATTCTTAATTGGCAGGAGTTTTTTTCTTTCAATATTTTGAATATATCACACCCCCTTCTTGTAGTTTATAATGTTTCTATTACATAATCCACTCATAATCTTGTGTGAATCCCGTTGTATGTGACAGTTATTTTCTGTAGCTGCTTTAAGTGTCTTTATTTGCTTTGATTTTCTAGTATTTGATTATAATAAGTCTTGACATAGGTCTCTTTGGGTTATCTTATTTGGAGTTTTATTCAACTTTTTATAATTTACCCAACTACTTTGTTATTCCTTTTTCCTAAAGTGAAGGTAGTTTTTAGACATTATTTCTTCAAATAAACTCTCTAACTCTTTCCCTCTTGTCTTTATGCAACTCACATAATGTCTGTCTTGGTCAGCTTGCTGCTTTTCTGTAAGGTATTACTGATTCTTTTCTCTACTAGATCAGTCTGCAATTGAATTCCTCTAGTGAATTTTTCAATTTGGTTAATATATTCTTCAGCTTCAGAGTTTGTGTTAGTTGTTTTTTGATAGTTGTTATCTATTTTTAAAATATTCTCATTTTGTTCATGCATTTCCTGAGAAATCATTAAATTTTCTGTCTGTGTTTTTCTTGTAGTCCATTGAGCTTCAAGACAATTACTTTGAATTATTTATAAGGTAATTCAAATTCACAGATCACTCTTTACTATTATGTTTTGTATATTCACTTGGTTCCTTTCATTGGACCATGTCTCCCTCTTTCTTCGTATACCTAATTATCACTGATGGTATTTGTGCATTTGGAAAAATGGCCTCCTTTCTCAGTCTTTATGGACAGCCTTTGTACAGAGGAAGATCTTCCATATTCTGTCCAGGCAGAGATTCTTGGGACCTGTCATACCTTTTGAAATACCTATTGTATTTTCTCTAGGATTGTGCATAATTTCCCAATTAAAGTGGTTTGCTGGTTTCTTTTCAAGAGCCTTTAACCTCTTGGTCTCTTTGGTGTGAGGTTTTTGGGGCTGCTAAGCCCTCTTTTGTTCTTTTCAGCCTCTATGTATCAAGTATGCCTGTTCTATCATCCTCCTAGTCTGGAGAGATAGAGAGCAGTCCTTCATATAGCTCCCTGCAAAGTCAGAACCTTTGCCACATATTCCACTCTTCTTCTTCTTCTTCTTCTTTTTTTTTCCTGTGGAAGAAGGCCCAAATTCTATCCTGATAATGCTAAGCTGAACCACCTTCTGTCTGCAGTATTGAAGGTTTTCTGGTTTGTAGCAAATCACTGAACTCATTTTTTTTTTCCCTTATTGGTCACTAGACATCAGAAGTATGCCAGGCCCTACTCAATACACTGAATTAGGTGAAACAGAAGCCAGTCCTCACAAAAGCCAGATTGTTAGACAGAGATTACCCACTTTTCTTTCCCTCTTGATAGAAGAACCATCTATTGGACTTTTACTCCCCACAGCTCCATGCTGTGTCAGTTTGGTGGAAGAACAATCATGGGTAAAATGAAATAATTTTTCTTATCCACTTCAATGTATCTGTTCTCAGCTTTGAGCATGCTGGGGTACTGCAATTTTTTAAAGTGATTTCTGAAGTTCCCCTAAATGCTTTTGGAAAGAATATTTTTAAGTCAGTGTCACTGTGGGGGAATGAAGTCTGGGGTTTCCTATTCTGCTATTTCCTCTAAAGAGACCATTTGAAAGAAGTAGTTGTTGCAGAAGAGGAGAGAGAGGGAAGGTAGCTGGAATTATGAGACCACAGTAGGACTTTCAATGTCGCAAGTACTAGGGCAGGTTGCATGCTGATGGGAACAAATCAATACAGAGTAATGACAGATTATGCTCTATATGAAAGTAGTGATTTTCAAACTTTTGTGTGCATTTGAACATATGGCAAGCTTGTGAAAACACAGATTGCTGAGCAGAAACCCCAGAGTTTCTGATTTAGAAGGTTGTGGTATTTGCATTTCTAGCAGGTTTCCAGGTGATGCTTCCGCAGCTGGTCCTAGGACCACACTCTGAGGGTTTGTGCTCTAGAAAAAGAATGAAGAAAGAATACTGGAAGCAGATAACATGGGTTTTTTTTTTTCTCTCTTGGTTTTGCTTTCTCAGAAATATTGATGGACACGTCAGTCTCCTAACTTAAGTGCTTTTTGTTGCTAGGTTATAGAAGCTTTTGATCTTGAACGAAAAGGGACAGAACTCATTTCAATCATTCTCCTCTGTTGTCTCTGTAACTGAATATGTTCTTCTTGGATAACTTTCCATGTTAGAACACAAGGTCATTTGTGCATTTTGCACCCGTTCAGTTAACGGTCCTTCATATCGACGTCTTCTTTCTTTGCTCAGAATTCTCACCCCTCTTTCACAACTTTTTCAGTTTCCTGTAAGGTTCTAATTTTCTCCTCAGGTAGCAATTTGGAGCAGGTGTAGTGATTTCTCTGACAGAATCAGTGAGACTTGAGAGGAACTCTGGGGACATAGACCTCATCAGCTTGTCAGCAGCATTCCAGCCTTGGCCACATTTTAATTTTTGCAGCAATTCACACAATGGGGGATCTATGCCCCTGGTAAGCTCACTTAAGTGCTCAAAGTTTCAAAAACATGGCAAGAGCCCAGGGATTTTGACAGAATCTGAATATTGCCTACTTGATCCACCATGGAATGATTACGTTAGCCACACACACAAAAATGAAAAAAAAAAAAAAAAAAACAACAAAAATAAACACAGTAAACCTGTGATGTGTAAAGAAAAATGTCAAAATTTTCACACTTTAAAACTTATCTCATCAGGGAAAAGTTTTTTTTTAGAAGAAAAATCAGCAACTTTTGGTTTAAAAAAAAATAATCTCTCTCTCTACACAAGCTGCATCTGTTCAAACGTCTGTCTTTTCTTGTCAGATCTGCTTGAGTTGAAGTTCCCAATGTGTTAAAATCAGCTCCAAGTTCTTTTAGGGGTTGAGAGCATGGAATGAACTGAACACCCAACCTCAGTGAACTGAAGTGGAAATGAAAGGAAATCCATTTTGAAGACTTTCCTCCTCCTTCTCCTCTGTATTTGATGTGAAGGAAGAAGCTGAGCTTCCAGGGTGGTGATAATGGAATTTCTTTGCCAGTCAGATTCTTCATCATATAATCCAACTGTGTCTTAATCCTCCTGCTTTCTTTAGACTCCCTGACATAGGTCCAGAGACCTAACTATAGGGGCTCACACTAGGGAACCCAGAATTAGAAAAAGAAAAGCAAAAACAAAATGTTTCACATCAAAATAAAAACAAAGGAAGGGATGTGGAGGGTGTGGAGGTCATTGGCGAGTAGAAACTGTGAAGTCCTTTTTTATGACATCTCATTAGCTTTACTCTAGAAAATCCATCCTTTTTTCCCTCTGTTTTTGGAAAGGAGACAGAGTGTTATTAATAATAATAAAATGCAATTCTAAAATCTTTTCAAATGTTCAAGTTATAAAATCTCTGTATCCAAATATAAAAATTCTAGAAATTGATGATTATATTATTTATATTTTATATCAATCATATATATCAATTATAAAGTATATTTAAGTGTATACAATAATATCAACTAAAGCAAATGAACATATACTTCAAACCACCTTCAGAATGATTTGTGTTAAAGTTGAGATTTAAGAAACAGACTTGAACCAGTAAAAAAGAAAAAAACTATAAAAAAAAAAGAAACAGACTTGAGTTCGTTATTAGAGATATCTTTTTTTAATCTCCTCTCTGTTACCAATGAGCCCTCCTTTCATAATGAGATAGACTGTAGTCTTTAATGAAAAAGAAAAGGCTTTTAAAAGGATAACCTGAAAGACCAGTTTTAGTTCTTTCTCTACTAATGATAAACAAAACTTCTAAAATTAAAACTACTAGGGAAACTGAGAGATCAGTTAAAAGCAAACACATGTGAGAATGTTCTGAAAATGATAAACCCTAATGTAAAGTCAATTATTTACCACTGAACATCTACATACAAAACACTGCAAGGTGCTGAGATTCAAAGAAATGTGGTATCTGTAACATTCTTCCCAATCTGAAGCTTACTAACTAGTTCACCAAATCACATGGTGCTGCCTAAATGCATGGATGATGAAATCTACATTTGGTCAATGAGAGGTGAGGTCCACATAAACTGGAGGAGCCTCAAAACATCTTTGTGGAGAATGTGGTACAGAAGTTAGGTTTAAGCAGATTGAGAGAAAGAATTAGGGTTGCATTTCAGGTTGATAAGAGAAAAGGCAGAGATCAATTTGGAAGATGTTAGAAGTTAGAAAAGAAATTTCCAGCTCAGAATATAGAGGCCAGAGATTGACTTCTATATTAGAAATGTCAGGAAATCAAATACGAAGAGCTCAATGACCTACCCTGCCACTAGATTGTGTTGGAACTGGAGTAGTCCAATTGCTATTATCGACTTCATATTTCAAAGAGGTTCTTTAATTTTTTCAGTTCTAAATTCTACTTATAATTGCATTTTAAACTGATTTCCAACAGAAATGGCAAAATGATTTCATGTCAGATTTTTGCTGTGTCTGAGAAGTAATAGCAAGTGGCTACTTCAGACCACCTGTTAAGAAGCGTTCTGAGGTTACACTGGGCATGGACTGAGCAGCAATGAGAGGTGTGCTTGATTATGGAGGTCTCTATGGTCAAGGAAGTGGGGAGTCATGTGCTTGTGCCCAGGGTTTGCTGTGTTGGTCAGGGGATCTCAGGAAAAACACTGATGGCAATGAGAGCTGTAGCTACTCAGGGTAATTCTGAGATAGCAGAGAAAAACTTCAGTACTTTATTGACAGAAAGAGATAAATATACATATATTTATCCACATAAATATACATATATTTATCCACATAATATATATGTATGTATATATATGATGTGTATATATGTACACAAAATTGGGAGGGGCAGGTACTAGCATGATAACCGCTTTCTTTTTTTTTAACCCAAATCCTGATGTGAAAAGATGAGGATGCTGTTACGAACACATATTTAAACATCACTTTATAGTTTACAAGTCATATTTACATCTATGATATCACATGATCCTCTGAAGTGGCCAATTATTTTTGCCAGCATTCCTATGTTATAGATCAGGACAATGAGTTTGAGAGAGAGAGAAAGAGAGAGAGAGGAAATTATTCACTCAGTCATGCAGCTAGGAAAACATGGACATATATACAACAACTCCTTGAGTGCTTATTCACATTTGTTTTCTGTTTCTGCAGAGCTGGGTCACCCATCTTCAAATTCCATTTCCCACACTGAAAGCCCTGTGGCCTTGACCAAGCAATGCAGTCCTTCTGGACATGGTTCCTGAATCTGCAAAGTGGAGATGACAGTATTGACCACATGAAGCTCTGAGGATTCCGCTGGTCAGTGTCCAGGCATACGGTAAGGGCAGTAACTGGGTTAGCTTTTATTGTTCTTTTCTTTGTGGCGCTGGGGATTGAACCCAGGGCCTTAGGCTTGCGAGGCACTTGACCTACTGAGCTATATCCCCAGCCCAGTTTTTATTGTTGTCTTCTTTACTTCTTGTGTTTGTGGTGATCTATTTTGCTCTTTGCCAGATAATTTTCTCCTTCATTTAAAATAATTTCTGATTATCAAGATAAAACATGTTCTAGAGAAAATTGGCAAGATATAGAAAATAGCAGAGAAAAACATTTAAAAATACCCTTAATAACATATGTATACCTTGATACTCTATAACATGCTCATTATTATCTAAATAGATAAGCACATTTGGGTGGGCTAGAGACTGGCAATCAGTTGTGATATAGGGAAAAATTTATTTTTAAACAGAAGATATGAGGCATGACCCTGAATGACGAGGTTGAAAATACCAGATCTCAGTTGACTCCCTCTTACAAAATGTCTTTTCCCCACATTACAAATCTTGAGAATGATCACAATCTTACGCATCTAAGGCTGCTTTCTGGTGGTGACCTGGTAACACTTTTTTTTTTTTTTTTACACTGTACAGCTAATTTGAATTTTAAGATTTTTGAGGAATACAGAAAAAAAAAATCCCTTTAACTCCAGAATATTTCAAGGATGGTTCTGAAGGATCCTCTGATCTTTGCTGACTTGGGCATCATGTCTGTTTGTACTGCTATAACAGAATGCTTGGGGATCATTTATAAAAACAGAAATGTATTCTTGCAAAGTTTCTGAGGCTGGAAATCCAGGATCAAGGTGCCAGCATCTGGCATGGGCTTCCTTACTGCGTCCTCACCTGGTGGAAGATGGAAGGGCAAAAGAAAGCAACTTCCTTGAGCCCTTTTATCCCCATATTTTTTCAATCTGTGCATTAAAGTTGTATATAATGGTGGGATTTGTTATTCCATATTCATACAGGTACAGAATATAACAATATAATTTGGCCAATATATCATTGCCCAGTATTTCTCCTTTCCTTTATCTCTTTCCTCCCCCTGCTCCCTTTCCTCTACTGATTTTGCCATTTGATTTTCATAAGATTCTCCCCCAACTTTCTTTTTATTTTCATCTCTAGCTTCCACATGTGAAAGAAAACATATGAACCTTAGCCTTCTGAGTTTGACTTATTTTGCCACAAGCCCTTGTATGACAGCATTAATCCATGAGGGCTGAGACCCCTATGATCTAAACATCTCCCATTAAGTCCCACTGCATTGGTGATGAAGTTCCCAATGCATGCTTTTCCAAATTAATCAAATTTATGTTTTTTTGTTGCTAGGGATTGATCCCAAGGCCTCATGCATGCAAAGTACATGCTCTATCACTAAACTACACCTCCTTCCCTTCCCCCACATGATTTTTTTTTTTTTGTACCAGGAATTGAACCCAGAGGCCCTTCATCACTGAGCCACATTCCCAGCCCTTTCAATTTTTTCAGACAGGGTCTCACTTAGTTGCCGAGGCTGGCCTTGAACTTGTGATCCTCTTGCCTTATTTCCTGAGACACTGGGATTACAGGCCTATTCCACCACTCCCCACCCACTACAAAAATGTTCAATCCATAGCATCATACATAATGTGCAACTCAGCTAAATCTGGTGTCTAATCTACTCACTTTTTAAAAAAGTGAAGCCTATTAAATTATTGAGCACTCATGTCAAAAACCTGCTTGTAACCCTTTTAAGAAGCTGATGTGTGTTGGACAGACGGGTGGTGTTTTACATGAGGAAACAGCTATTATTTCTGGCTATCATTCATCATCAAGTCTAAGACCATATTGATGATAAGATTCACCACTAATTTATAGGCCATTAAGAAAATTCTGCCAAATAGTTTTAAGAGGCCATCAATTTTAAGATGCATCCCAATTTCAGAGATACTAAAATATGAAAAGTTAGCATCTTATAATTGATGAAATATGGAATGCATTTTAAACCTTCTGAGGAAATTTTTTGGGGACAACATTTGATCATCCGAAGCGTGTACAGGTCTTTTCTCAGCTTCACAGTCTGTGGACTGTTTCCTGTTGCAAATTATCATATCTAATATGCACCCCTGCTTATGTAACCACATAAAGATCCTTTGTCCTTATCCAATTCATAGGTTCAACTTACTGAGAATGAGATCCTAGATGACAAGTTAAATTTGCCCAGTGGCTGAAAATGGAGTTATGTTCTTTACTCCCTTATATGAACCTTAATCATGGAGTATCACATGGAGAGAACCAGTTACCCACCCCAACACACACACACACACACACACACACACACACACACAGTGGATAGAAAATAAGCATTATGAATACATCTGGAAGAATAATTGACTGAGAATAATTTCTATATTATCCTTGCCCTTTGGGAAGAGAGAAAATACATATAATTTCTCTTCCCTAGTCCATAGTGCTGAAGAACAGAGAAGACCTTGCACTGGAAGGGGGGTTAACATCTTTGGGTGTCAAGAGTTTGGTGAAGAAAATTGCTACCTAGATCTTTGTTGGGAAGTTTAGGCTCATCCAGGAATGAAGCTGATGTTTCTGGGAGCAGGAGGGCTGTACAGTGAGATGCGATGGTATGCTGCTTACCTTTGTATCCAGGCTCTTTGCATTATGATTCTCCATCCTGTTTCCATCTTTTGAATCTGGCCTGGCTGCATGATTTCCTTTGACAGACATGGCAGAAAATAACAATGAGTTGGTGTAGACCCTACTTATTCTATTGCACACCTCTACTTATTCTACTGGTGTTTTTGTTGATGTCCCATGAATAATCTCAGAGAACCTGTTGAATGGTGAGAAAACACATCCTATGTGGAGGAGACACAAGTCATTCCATTTTTCCCAACTAAGGCCCCAGGTATGAGGTTATGTTCATCCAGGACCAGGAAAATCTCTTATCTTACCTACAGATGGTCTCAGACACATGAAAGAGCCTAGCCAAGAGCAGAAGGACCACCAGCTGAGCCCAGCCTGACTTGACAATGCACTGATTCCTGCTTTGTTGTTTTAAGACAATTATGATGTAGCAGTAGCTTAATTAAGGCATGACTGAAGAGAGATTAAGCCTGAAGAAACGACTGTCCCTGCAGTTGGAAGTATGGGCACACAGCTTTGTGGAGGTCTCTGATCTCCCTCATACTCCAGTCCCTGTACAAAAGTTCTAATGAATTTGAAACAACATGGCTGAGATCTCTTCCTCAAAGAACCCATCCTTGAGAAGCAAAAGGAACTGTTGGGGATGACAATGCAAATAGTGCCTGTCACCTGAACTCTTCTTTCTAGATATTCTCTTGGGCTGCTGGAGATCTTTTGCCCATATACACTAAGAGGCAGGAGAGCCTTGGAGGTGATGTTCTCCAGGAGTTACCAGTAGCCAAGGTAAGTAAGAAAACCTGGCTCTTTTGCCTACAGGAGGGATGAACTTTGGATGTCACTTAAACTCCAGAGCTCCCCAGGTAGGGGAGGAGCCTCACCTAGATCACAATCTAACTGTTCTCCTCCCCTTCCTTATCCTGCTGATCCTTCTTCAATTTCTCCTGGAACATGTCCCTAAAAATTTCCCTTTTTTTTTTTTTTTGGTATTGGGGATTTAATAAGGGGTAACTTGCTACTTAACTGCCATCCTAAATCTTTTTTAAGTGTTTTTTTTTTTTTTTTTTTTGAGACAGGATATCACTAAGTTGCTTATGGCCTCACTAAGTTGCTGAGACTGACCTTGAACTTGTGATCGTCCTTCTCAGCCTCCAGAGCCACTGGGGTTACAGGTATGAACCACTGTGCCCAGATCATAACAGTTTACTTTTATCTCAGGTTCTTGAGAACTTGACCTGAGACAGGTGATTGGGGACAACAAGAGAACTTGGTATGTAAATCAGCTTTGCTTATGGTCCTAATATTTCCAAAATCCAAAAGCCATAGACATTACAATTGTACTTATTAATTAAAGCATCATTTATTCCTTGGGAACAAGAGTAGATGGGTAAGGCAACTTTTTATGGAATTCAAAAGTGGTTTCTGCTTATTTTCTAAGCTCATGTAATGAATATATATATTTGAAACATAGCATTTAGTTTTCACTTTTTCTTTTAAATTCCCAATTCATACTATTTTTAAGTTGTTCCTTGTGTTAGCTTTACTTATTTTTTTTTATGTCAAGAATAGCAGAAAATACCAGATAACAAATTCATGATGGGAAGATTGAAAATAACAGCAATAATATTAAAATAACAAAGTTATTAAACTCATGCAGCCTTAGGTTATAATATTGGAGAAGTAACAATGAACATGAAAATTAGACTAAAGACTAAAGATAAGAGGAAATCACATTGTTTTTCAGGAGCTCAGAAGAGCCACCACCTACGAAGATAAGACTGAAGCTGGCTTGTGCTAGGATGGTCCCAATTAACTATCCCTGCTTAAATGCAGCTAGGAAACTTAAGAACATTACACTATAAATAAGACGTTTAAATTAGAGCTCATGAAAAGTGAGAAGATAATGAAAGGAAGGAGCAGATTTAATCACAGCCTCTGTTCCTCCCCCACATATTTTGTGTGTCAAAATATGAAAAGGATAAAATAAAGTTGAGGTCAAGATTTTATTATAGATTTAAAAAATAGCTCCTGTAAATGTTAATTCAAACTGAGATAAGAATTGTTATTTACATGATGCTTAAAGGCTGGGATCTTGTATTGTTATTTGTGTGTGTGTGTGTGTGTGCGTGTGTGTGTTTGTGTTTGTTTCTGGGGATTGAACCCAAGGACATTTTACTTCTGAGCTACACCCACAGTTCTTTTAATTTTTCTATTTTGAGAGAGGGTCTTGTTAAGTTGCTGAGACTGGTCTCAACTTGAGATCCTTCTGCCTCAGCCTCCTCAATAGCTGGGATCACCACTATGTCTGGTTTGTGCTATTATATTACTCTCATGGTAGACACGATGCTGGGTTCTTGCCTTATTTGATGACTTTTAGCTTTTGAGCTGATATAAGTTCAAGTTCCTGTATTTCCCTCCCTACTGAAGAGATAAGGATTGGCTCCATTTTATTCTGTGGAAACTGAAGGAATTTACTCTGCAAGTATTTCTAGTATTATTCTTCAAAGTGATAGGTGAGGAACACAAGTGAACTTGGCCCTCGATAGAGTGAAATTGTCAGATCAAGTGTGACATCACTGCTTAAATATTACCACAACACTTTCTGTTTAACTATAAGACAAATGGTATTCTTTAGGACCTTATTCTTTTGCTGGGTGAGCTTATAATTTAATACATAACATTTAGCAGATACCAGATAGTGGATTTGGGGATAGTTTGAAAAAAAGGGACATAAAGAAATAGAATACCGAGAAAAACAAAAAGATTTCATCTTTGCCCACTTCAATTGGTAGTAATGGCTTGGAATTTTGTGTTAAGTAGGATCCAGATGTGACAGATGGTATGTCAACTTGAAAAAGTTTCTTTTTTAAAAAAATTTTTCTAATTAGTTACACAGGACAGTGGAATGGATTTTGACATATCATACATAAATGGAGTATAACTTCTCATTCTTCTGGTTGTACCTGATGTAGAGTTATTGGTAATCATGTCTGATTCTACTTTCCTTCCTACTCCTGTGCCCCCTCCCCTCCCTTCACTCCCCTCTGTCTAATCCACAGTACATCTATTCTTCCCTAGCCACTCTCCCTTATTGGGAATTAGCAGCCATATATCAGAGAAAACATTCAATGTTTGGTTCTTTGTGATTGGTTTATTTTCCTTAGCATGATATTCTCCAGCTCCATCCATATACTGGCAAATGCCATCATTTCATTCTTTTTTAATGCTTAGTAATATTTTATTGTGTTTATATACCACATTTTCTTTACCCATTCATCTGTTGAAAGGCACCTAGGTTGGTTCCATAGTTCAGCTATTGTGAATTGAACTGCTATAAACATCGATGTGACTGCATCACTGTATATGCTGATTTTAAGTCCTTTGAGTATAAACCACGAAGTGGGATAACTGGGTCAAATGATGGTTCTATTCCAAGTTTTCTGAGGAATCTCCATAATTGCTTTCTAGAGGGGTTGCACCAATTTGCATTCCCACCAGCAATGTATGAGTGTACCTTTTCCCCCACATCCTTGCCATCATTTATAGTTGCTTGTTTTCTTGTTAATTGCCATTCTGACTGGAGTGAGATGAAGTCTGGGGGTAGTTTTGATTTGCATTTCTCTAATTGCTAGAGATGTTGAACATTTTTTTCATATATTTGTTCATTGATTATTTTTCTTATTCTGTGAAGCATCTATTCAGTTCCTTAGCCCATTTATTGATTGGGTTACTAATTTTTTTTTTTGGTGTTAAATTTTTTGAGTTCTTTGTACTTACTGGAGATTAATGATCTATCTGAGGTGCAGGTGACAAAGATTTTCTCCCATTCTGTAGGTTTTCTGTTCAAGTTCTTGATTGTTTCCTTTGCTGTGAAGAAGCTTAGTTTGAATCCATCCCATTTATTGATTCTTGATTTTAATTCTCCAACCTTAGGGGTCTTGTTCAGGAAGTCAGTTCCTAAGCTGACATGGTGAAATTTTGGGTCTACTTTTTTCTTCTATTAGGCGCAGGGTCTCTGTTTTAACGCCTAAGTCCTTGGTCCACATTGAGTTGAGTTTTGTGAAGGTTGAGAGATAGGGGTTTAATTACATTTTGCTACGAATGTATTTCTAGTTTTCCCAGCACCATTTGTCAAAGAGGCTATATTTTCTCCAATGTATGATTTTGGCAACTTTGTCTAGTAAGAGATAATTGTATTTATGTGGGTTTGTCCCTGTGTCATTATCTATACCATTGACCTACATATCTGTTTTGGTGCCAATACCATGCCATATTTGTTACTATGTCTCTGTAGTATAATTTAATGTCTGTTATTGTGATGTTTCCTGCTTTGTTTTTCTTACTAAAGTTTGCTTTGGCTATTGTGGGTCTCTTATTTTTTCAAATGAATTTCATGATTTATTTTTCTATTTCTATGAAGAATGTCATTGGGATTACAATAGGAATTGCATTAAATCTGTATAACACTTTGAAAAAGTTTCTTGACTGACTAGCAATGTGTGCTATGGACCAGGAAAGGTGGTTCTTATGTAAGCCTATGTTGGAGATGGTACTTCCTTGGGACTTTGAAGGATGGATAGGGAAAGAAGAGCATTCCAAGAAGTCAGTATACAGTATGAAAAATGAATTTGCAAATATAACACAGTAAGGGGACCAACATGAGCAGAGCAGAGAGTGAGTAAATGAAGGCATCAGCTGACTAAATAATATTGCAGAGGTTTGAAAATCAAAAGAAAGAGTATAGATTTTATATGGGTGGAACTACTCTTTGAAGACTTATATAACTAATTGAGTTATATAACCAAACTGTGGCTTAGGGAAGGAGTGAGTTAGGGAAGGAGGGAGGGAAGAAGAAGCTTAGGGAACAAGGAGTTTAGGGAAGGAGGAGATTGGGGAAGGAGTGAAAAGTGTGGCCTATGGAAGGTGTGGCCTGGGGAAGGAAGGTCTTAGGGAGAGGCTTAGGGAAAGAAAATTTAGGGATAATGTGTGTACTGGTGCTATTAAGAGAAGAGAGAGAAATAGAATGGATTTTGATGAAGAAGAAAATTAACTTGGACTAATAACCTGCCTCAGAAGGATGAACTCAAAGATATTTTGAGGATTTCATAAAGAAATGTGGTGCCTTCCTATCTATAGAGAACAGAGGGGCTGTCTCTGAGGTATCAAGATGCCATGCAAGAAGTACATCTAATGGGAAAGTCCAGTCTAAAAGTAATCTGCTAAATCATAGATTTTTTTCTTTTTATCTTGGTGATACTCCTTATTCAAGTCTTCAATCCAATGAGATAAAATAAGCTGATAAATTTAGCTCTGGACCTGCAATAGTATAGCAGTTCTCAAATTGCTATCCTTCGACCAGAGTATCAGTAATACCTGGAAACCTGTGAGAAATGCAGATTCTCTGGCCTTGACCCTCACTCATGCATCAGACTCTGGAAGTGGAGCAATGTTATGTTTCAACATGCCTCCAGGTTGTTCAGACACATGCTCAAGTCTGAGGCCATAGTGGTGTTCCTAAAACTTTAGCGTGCATAAATTACCTTGAGAACTTGTTAAGGGCAGATTGCTGAGCCCACTGCAGAGGCTTGATTCAGCAGGTCTAGGGTGCTCTGTGGATATGCATTCCTCTGAAGCCTCCAGGAGATGTGACAGCTGCTGGTCCAGGCCCCATTCTCAAAGAGTAAGGCTGAATGGGGCTGCTGGCACCTCTTAATGCTGGCCACTGATTTACTGAAAGACTTCCTTTTTCTGCAAAGCTGTAAACTTGTTATCTATTTTGCCTAGGAGGCTCACGTGTTAAATTTTAACTTCTTGGTGGCAATGGTGCAGAGATGATAAGAAAGAGTAGATGTTGGCTCATGATTCTGTGTAAATGGGTGTTATATGGGTAATTGAAGAGAATGACTCATACAGAAGTAGGAAGCCTCAAATGAAATCAATGGGACCATTCATAACACTCATGAGATCTGACTTTTAGCTCCCAATTTTGTAGTAGAGGAAAGAACCAGTATGGACGTGTGGTAGAGTTTTTATAATAATCGGAGAAATATGAAGCTACTGTAGGTGCATTCTTGTTTATAATCTACAAATATATAATGAAGAATATGGGCATTATTATGGACTAAGCCATTATTAGGGATTAATTTTTATGAATGATTCAGATCAGTGAATCTGATTTTACTTTTGACTCAATTAATCCTTGAATAGACACATGAGCAATATAGCAATATCCTAATTTAATAGATTAGCAGTCAGTCTTAGAGAAATTTTGTAACTCACTCAAATTCAAGAAACTGATAAGGGAAGAGAGAAAGGAATTCAGTGACTTCTGTAAGACCCAAATCTCCTGCTCTTTCAATAGGAGACTGTCACTGTATCATGTGACAGTACAAATGGTGACCCTTCGATGTCAACCAACCTGAACTCTTCTTCATCTACTCTGCTCCCAAGAATATTCCTATTTGCTACATACTCAGACCAGTCACCCAGGGATCAAAGTCAATTTCTTCCTGCTGGAGCCCTTTCTCCTTCCCAGTTCTTTCTTGGGGGTGGGGGTTGGGGAGAAGAACAGTAAAAATGCCAAGTTTGAAATAAGAAGGTGGAAAAATTAAAAGTCACTCAGTCTCACCATCGTCCGTTGTATAGTAGAAATAAGAACGTCAGCCAGGCACAGTAGCACATGCCTGTAATCCCAGAAGCTCTGGAGGCTGAGGCAGGAGGATAGTGAGTTCAAAGCCAACCTCAGTAAAAGCGAGGCAACAAACAACTCAATGAGAACCTGTCTCTAAATAAAACACAAAATATGGCTGAGGATGTGGCTCAGTGGTTGAATGCCTCTGAGTTCAATCTCTGGTACCAAAAAATTTTTTTAAAAAATTAGAAAGAGAACATCTTACAGGGTATGCTTGTGGTATAAGAAAATGGTATTGGATAGTGGGTATTTTCATTCTTATGTTTGTTTACTCTGGTAATGAGGAGGATATTTAGTTGAGAGAACTTTGCAAACTATAAATCAATATGTGATTCCGCAAAATATAATTATATGAGATTAGGAAAAAATGGAGTTTAGTGAGAGGAGAGGGCTTAATGGTGACCTCCTCCCCCAATTTGTCCGTCCCCTGATCACTAGAAGCTTGGGGTATGAACTTATTTAGAATAAGAGTCATTGCAGACGTCATTATATTACGTCCAGAGATAAAATCATCCAGGATTATTTTGGTGATACCTCAATCCAATAAGATGGTCCTTGTAATAGACACAGAGAACAAGACAGATCACAAGAAGACAAAGGTACAGCTCAGTGATGTGCGACAAGCCAAGGAAGCCAAGCATTGCCAAGAGCTGCAAACAGTTGGAAAAGAAAAGAAGGGGTCTCCCCAAGCATCTCTATTAAAGCTTTGAGTTTGGGATTTCTGGCCTCCAGAGTTGCAAGAGAATAAATTCGCCATTTTAAGCCGTCTAGTTTCTGACAATTCGTTCCAGCAGTCACAGGACTCGAATACAGTAAGTGAAAGGAATTGAGAACATTTTGTTTCCTTCCCAAAGAATTAGGAGCTGGCACATAGACAAATTTTTCAAGTAGGCAAAATTTGTCTTTGGCATATTTCCATCTCCCTAGGTGTGGAGGTGGGAATGCAGATGAGATTCCTTTCTGACTCTACAGGATCATTTTTTTCTTTCAAGATTGATGTTCTGGGTTTCTGCTCACCCTCTTCCTCTTTCATCAACAATCACTCTCCTGTGTCCCACTCCTTGAAGTAAAAGGAAAGTTTTAAACAGGTCAGCAATGCTTGCCATGCCTGCAGTTCTGTCTTAGGTTGATTTCTTAGAAGCAGAGCCAAAGAGGGGAATCAACCCAGGTGGCTTAAGGGAATAATTTCAGGAGTAAGGAGAGGGGGGAGTAGGATAATGCAGAAGAAACTCAGTAGAAGATGTAGGTTCTTGTAAAGTTTAATTTCTACATGATCCTACTCCAATTTAATACTATTCAAGTTTTTTAATTGGCTTAGTATTTTAGAGACGTTTTATATTTACAGAATTACTGAGCAGAAAGTGTCAAGAATTCTCATGTGCTCCTTCCCCCACCCCAAGCACAACCTCCCCACTATTAACAACCTGCACCACAGTGGCACTTTTGTATAATTGATGGATTTATACATCATTGTCACCCAAAGTTCATAATTTTTATTATGTGAACTCTTGGTATTGTATATTCAATGGGCTTTGGCAGATATACAATGACATATATTTACCATTATAATATCAGACAAAATATTTTTTTCTTCCATAAAATTCTCCTGTGTTCTGCTTATCATCCTTTCCTTCTCCCAAAGCCTGGCAACCACTGATCTTTTTATTGTTTCTGTAGTTTTGCCTTTTTCAAAATGTTGGAATTATGTAGTACGTAGACTTTCCAGATTGTTTTTTTCTACTTGGAAATTCTTAAATTCTTTCATGTCTTTTCGCAACCTGATTGCTCCATTTTCTTGCTTAATAAAATGGATCAATAGTCCATTGTATGAAGGTATCACAGTTTATCTATTCATTAACTGAAGTATATTTTGGTTGCTTCCAAGTTTTGGCAATTATGAATAGTCCTGCTATAAAAACAAATGTGAGGATTTGATGTGTTCATGAGGTTTTCAGTTTATTTAGGTAAATATCAAGGAGCATGACTAATGGATCTTATGGTACGAGTATGCTTAGTTTTATAAGACAATTCTAAGTTTTTCCAATGGGCTATGCCATTTTGTATTCCCACCAGCAATAAATGAGATTCTCTGTTGCTCTACAACTTCAGTGAATTTGATTTTTGCCATTATAATTGTTTCATAGAAGTATCTTGTTTTAAATTCAATGCAATTCCAATTAAAATTCTCATGACATACCTCATAGAAATAGAGCAAGCAATCATGAAATTCATTTGGAGGAATAAGAGACCCAGAATAGCTAAAGCAATCCTTAGCAAGAGAGAAGCAGGAGGTATACGAGAACTTCACCTATACTACAGAGCAGTAGTAACAAAAATGGCAAGGTATTGACACCAAAATAGACAGATCAATGATACAGAATAGAGAACACAGAGACGAATCCACATAAACACAGTTTTCTCATACTAGACAAATGTGCCAAAAACATACAATGGAGAAAAGATAGCCTCTTCAACAAATGGTGCTGGGAAAACTGGAAATTCATATGCAACAAAATGAAACTAACCATGTATAAAACTCAACTCAAAATGGATCAAGGACCTAGGAATTAGACCAGAGACCCTGAACCTAATACAAGAAAAAGTAGGTCCAAATCTTCATCATGTTGGTTTAGGACCAGACTTCCTTAAGATGACTCCCAAAGCACAAGAAATAAAAGTAGGAATCAATAATTGGGATAGATTCAAGCTAAAAAGCTTTCTCTCAGCAAAGGAAACAATCAGCAATGTGAAGAGAGATCCTACAGAGTGGGGGAAAACCTTTGCCATACACACTTCAGATAGAGCACTAATCTCCAGAATCTATAAAGAACTCAAAAAACTTTGCCCCAAGAATACAAATAACCCAATCAATAAATGGACTAAGGAAATGAGCAGACACTTCACAGAAGAAGTTCTACAAGCAATCTACAGATGTATGAAAAAATGTTCAACATCCCTAGTAATAAGAGAAATGCAAATCAAAACCACTGTGAGATTCCATCTGACGCTAATTAGAATGTCTATTATCAAGAATACAAGCAACAACAGGTGTTGGGGGGGATGTGGGTAAAAAGGTACACTCATACATTGCTGGTGGGGCTGCAAATTAGTGCAGCCACTCTGGAAAATGGTGTGGAGATTCCTTAGAAAACTCGGAATGGAACCACCATTTGACCCAGCTATCCCACTCCTTGGCCTATACCCAAAGGACTTAAAATCAGATTACTACAGTGATGCAGCCACATCAATGTTCATAGCTGCTCAATTCACAGTAGCTAGATTGTGGAACCAAATTAGATGCCCTTCAGTAGATGAATGGATAAGGAAACTGTGGTATATATACACAATGGAATATTAGCCATAAAGAAGAATAAAATTATGGCATTTGCAGGTAAATGTATGCAGGTGGAGAATATGCTAAGTGAGATAAGCCAATACCAAAAAATAAAGATAGAATGATCTCTGATAAGTGGATGATGATACATAAAGCAGGGTGGGAGGGAGGCAGGAACAGAGGAAGGATGGATTGCATGGAGGAAAGGGAGGGGTGGGGATGGGGTGGGGGGAAGGAAAAATAAGAGAATGGGACAAACATAACTACCCTATGTACATGTATGATTATGTAAATGATGTGACTATACTTTGTGTACAACCAGAGAAACAACAGTTGTACTTCATTTGTGTACAATGAATCAAAATAAATTAAAAAATGAAATAAAATAAAATATAAAAAAGGAAGTATCTTGTTGTTGCATTAACTTGAAATCCCAACTCACATTCTTAAAGGACATGATTTGATCATTCCAGGTAATAATCATTTTGCCTGTTGAAGACAGCCATTACCCAGCTGATGAACTGCTGGTGCTTGAGTCAGATCTATGCAAACCACTGGGAGTGAGGTGGGGAGCACAGTTATAAAACTAGCCTTCCATGACATACACATACCCTGTAAGCACTTCCTTAGCTGGTGGTTCTTGGATCCCACTTAGATTTCTTCTTAGAGACCAGAACACCAAACTCCCAGCTGAGTGATGGATGATTTAAACATCTTTTCATATGCTTGTTTGCTAACTATCGATGTTCTTTGATGAGATTTCTGTTCAGATCTTTTGACCATTTTTTCCCCATTGGGTTGTTCATTTTGTTATTGTTGAGTTTTAAGGGTTATTTGGCTATTTTGGATAATGGTCCTTTATCAGAAGCATATTTTGCAAATATTTTCCCCATCATTGGCTTGCCTTCTTATTTTATTGAGATGCTCATTTTTCACAATTAGAATTAAGGAGGCTAAGCTATTGGACCAATCCCTTCATAAGGCACAGGAAGTTATTCCTAACAGCAAAGGACAAATCTCTAAAGAAAGGTGCTGGTGTGGGTCCAGAGGCCAACACCAAAATCGACTGGGATTGGGTATTCTTTCATCCTACCTCAGGCAGTACCTATGTTATATTAATGGAGGAGCACAAGGTGATCCAAACCCAATAACATTTAATTTCATTCCCCAGGAGGCTCAGTCCTCTTGTATCCTTGTTTGGGAGAAAGTACTGAATGTTGTTTCCTTTATTTCCATGTTATTGTTAATATAAATTTTTATTACTTATTTTCACCTGGATAGGTCTTCATATCATACACCCAAAAGACTGACAGCATAGAAGGATAACCTAAATAATGTATGAAAAAGCATTTGAACACTGTGTGAATGAATGAGGAAGGTTTAAAGTCCCTAAATAATTCATTATCGAATCAAGAACATTAACAGTTTAACTTATTGACACTGGTTAGTGGTTGAATTTTCAGGTAATCCAGAGAATAAGTAGCCACATATCTTTTGAGTACTTATTAGCCAGGCACAGTGCCACATGTATGGGTACTAAGAATTAGTAAAACCAGATATATTAGATGCTCTCAGAGATCCTACAGCCCACTGGGAGAGAGAAACTATCAGATAATAGCCCTACTGAGTGGGTAATGTTTTGCTGAAACTGGAACTCAGCAGCAGAAACGGAAAGAAGGATGTATCCATTTGAGGTTAACTGGAAGCTTCTTTGGAAGAAACTGGAGCTTCTTTGGAAGGCTACTCCTAAGGAATGAACACAAACTGATGTGAAGGGTGAGTAGGAGTACCTAAATGCGGAGATCACATGATCAAAAATGAGATTTTAGATTATAAGAACATTACTCTGTGGTTTAAAGGATAGACCAGAGAGGAGCAGAGAAAGTAGAAGTAAGCTATCACAGCTTCTGGGTATCAGATGACTCTTGGTTGGTCTACAGTGGTGGCATTGACCATGAAAAAAGAGACAGAAGAAATCCAAAGTTATTTAAGAGATAAAATATGCAAAGTCTGGTGATGGATTAGCTATTTGGTTGAAATAGAGTTAGGTGTTCATTATAATCCCTAAATTTCTGACTTGTTTGATGGGAATAATGGGACATCTTTCACTGAAGTAGGAAACACTGCTGGAAGACTGACTTTGGGTGATAGAGATGAAGAGTTAGGACTGGTCATGGATTTAGTCTTGATCATGCTGACTTTGAGGAGGTCTTTGAGTAAGATGATTTAGCTGGAGAGGAAGAAGAGAAGAAGTCTCTGTCAGAGATTAAATTTCTCAATGAATCTGTGTAGAGATAGTATTCTAAATCACAGTCCTGGATGGAAATGCACAGAGCATTAATGACAAACACTGTGTCTTCAGAAGGGAAGGTGGCCAATGGTCTTTGAATGAGGATGATTCTTCACATGAGACAGAAGTGGAGAGAGACTTAGAAGGGAGTCTGGAAAATTTCATAGAAATCAAAGGGATTGAGGTGTCAAAGAGAAGGGAGTGTTTGAATCCAATGCAGATGAAATGTCAAACAAGATGAGCCCTGAACTGTGCTCACTGGATTTAAAGGCATGGAAGTTGATTGAGTTAGGGGAAAAGAGAAGGCAGATTCCATTAGACTGAGTAGAGTGAACAAAAGAAATAAATAAAGTTTTTTTAAAAAAAGTTTTAGCATAGTCAGGTTTGATGCCATTTAAACTAATAATGAATAATTCTGACCACCTGCCAAATACCAGGTCTTCACAAAGCATTGTGGAGGACTTAGATAAAAGATGCAATTTATTGTTTAGAAATAAGATAAATTCTGCTGATGAAGATATAGAGAATTCATGAAGAGAAAAAAGATTGTATTTACTGAGACTTTGCAACATTTCTGTGTTATCATTTTATTTAATACAAATAGCCCTGTGGATCAGGTAATTAGTATTTGTACTATAAAAGAAATACATATCTCCAAAAATCATTTTAGAAAAATCAAAGTAAGAAAATGAAAAGCATACCACCTACCACACAGATATAAACATTTTTAATGTATTTTCTTTTACTAATGTTCTTTGTAAATTAGTTATATGACATATCAGTTGAACAGATAAGAAAACTAAGAGAATTTAAGTGCTTCTATTGCGTGTTTCATTCCACTGTTGATAAATCAGGATTTGAATGTTATTCTGTTTCATTTTAATATTCATATATTGCCTGATAGATGTATTAATAAATGCAATAATGTCTGCTAGACAAATTACACAAACCTGACACTTCTAAGAGGGAGAAGTTTGGACGGGGAGCATCAAATATAGGTCACACAGCATCTGGGTTTCAGGGCATCTTGGAAGACTAACAGGATTTATATCAGGGGTCAGCAAACTATGGCTTTGGGGTTAAGTTTAGTCCATCATTTATTTCCATAGAGTCCTATTTCTATAGAGTCCATTCTCGTATGTAAAATGTGAAAAAGGTTATTCACCTTTCAACAAGAGTAGTTGCTTGATTTTGCCTTGGAACCCACAAGTATTTACTATCTACTTACATAGAGAAATACAATAGGGTGGGTCTATAGGTGAAATCACATCCAGAAGCCCAAGTCTGTAGGGAGAAACCGTAAGAGACCACTCGGTAAACAGGCAGTGAACCAACCTGGGAAGGTTTGTGAAAGGTGTGTGTGTCCAAGGTCAGACTCCAGGATATTTTTGTTCCCAGGCAAAGAAGTTTGGTCAATATTTTGCCACATAAATGTTTGCATAATTATCTCCTCAACTAGATGTTGAGGATTTCCTGGGCAACATTCTTTTTCCCCTAACCTGTGTGCCCCAGTAGATGTTCACACATGGCTGGTTTGCACACTACTGGCTTAGTCAATGCTGGGTGATAAACAGCCTCATGCCACGTAGGCAAGCTAGTTAATCATCACCAGTGTCCTTCTCTCTTCAACTGTCATGCACTGGACAGTCACAACTTTCTTGGAGCATAGCATTCTCAGGGACAACAAAAAGTGTCCATCCATTGTCAGCAAATGGTGGGAGAATGGTGGAGAGAAAAATTCTTCCCCAAGTCCTGAAGCTTAACCTAATTACAATATTGAGAAAAGGTTGCCTAATTTGAATGTGGGGAGTGTGAACTTCTAGCTGGATTAGGCTATTTTAAACAGGACAGCCATGCCCACATTGGAAATAAGGATCTTTAGTTTGCAATAAATTCTGTTCCCAGCCTAAAGCAGAGCCCAGGGACCCAGAGCAGCATAATCAAAGCCATGATGGATGAGATGTCGGACACTCTGAGACACAGCCTGTGACGCATTCAGGCACTAAGGACCTGAGTGTTTGTCACAATGTCATAGCACCTGCTGCTGACTGATACCTGGGATGCAAGAGTGTGTCAGAATAAGAGAAGTGCCTGATGTGGCCGTCCCCTCCCCCAGCGTGCATGCTCCAGAAAGGCAGCAGGCATCTGCCATCGGGAACGACAAAATGGAGCCACGCAGAGGAAAGCAGCATGGGGTGGGGGAAGATGGCACATTCCCGATGCCAGGCGAGGAAGAACAGGTGCTCCTCAGAGGAAGGCTGCCTCTGCTCCCAGGGCCCTGGCGGCCTGCCACTCTGTGGAGCCCAGTGCACGCTGGCCTCTTGGCAGCAGAACTGGCCATGCAGTCACCACCATGTGGCATTCTGTCCCCTATCAGCTCTGCTCTTGGAAAAACTAGACCGTCTCCAGGAGGCCGAGATAAACGGACTTTCAATGTTGTTTTCCAGGAGAGGAGAGTGCATGTTTCCCCATGCAAAATGATTTTTAAGATCCTCACCCTGTACCCCAATCCTGCAGTGAAAGATTGACTTGCCAGCTCATTTGATTGTTCTTCCCCTTGGCATTTGCAAGACATGGATTTTTCTATGTTCTCTCTTCTCTGCCAAGTTTGCCTCCTCTGAGGCTTTCGGGAGGGTATTTGTAACTCCACAGTTCAGTTTGAGGAAAGAAAAAAACAAAACCAAAACAGCAGCAACAACAGAAGACAATTGATTCTACAAAGCAATCATTTGATTTTAAAAATACTTTATTATGTAAATCAAGCTAATATGTCTTTAATTTCATTAAATGGATTGGAGGGTTACTCCCCCTGGGGGGCTGAATAGAATTTGGTTGAAGCATGTCCATTATCCAGGCTGTGCTTATTGACCTTTTGTTCACCAGCCCCGAAGGCACCCTAGGGAGGGAGTTTATCAGAGTGGCAGAAGGAGAACTCCCACTGAAAATGTCTGGAATGTACCTGCTTGAAATGATATACCCCTTTCACCGCCTTCCAGCCCCAGGATGAATTCCTAAATATATAGCAAACCAGTATCAGTTCAGCTATCAAGGAAACAAAGTCACCAAAACAGTGTACAGTGGTCACATTTTTAAAGTAATTTTTCAGGTCTGAGATTGGAGGATCTAAAAACACAGATCCAAGAGGATGTTTCCATCCTCTTTGCATTTGGGAATTTTGAAGAATCAGGTAAGATTGATCTCTTTTTTCCAGCTTCCTTCAAAGAGCTTGAAAAGTGAGGCATAGGTATTCAAAGACATCTGCCTCCTGCTGGGACCCTTCAGGGTGCCAGAGAAGGCAGTGGAGGGAACTACAGCGGTTCATGACCCTGAGCAAAAGCCTGTGTCTTAAGAAGCAGAAGCCAGGCCATCAGCTGAGCCCTCCCAAGGATGGGCATTCATTGAAAACCTGTTTTTGTTTTCTTCCACTACTGTTATTTTATTAAAGTATGATTTACATGTAACAAAATATACATCTTTAAGTATATTGATCAATGAGTTTGGACAATTATATACACCCACCCCAGACAGAACCCACCACCCATCAAGAAACAAATTATCCGTCACTTCCATAAATTCCCTTCTGCCCCAGCTTCAGTCTTTCACCCAGCAAAGGAAACCACTGACTAATCTGTTTTCTTTCATCACAGGTGGTTTGTATTTTCAAGTTTCACACACATGAGCACCATATAGTATATATGGTTTTTTTGTGGGGGGGGGATGTCTGGTTTTTGCTCAGAATGAGATTTTTTAAGATGGCCCATGTAGTAATCATCTTAATCAGGAGTATATATTAGTTCCACTGTATTTTTGAGTCACATTCCATTACATGGCTATACCAAAATTTGCTTATGAATTCATTTGTTGATAGACTTTTGGGTTATTTCTAGTTTGTGGCTCTTGTGAGTTAGAGTTGCCATCAATATTCTTATGGATTTCTTTGGCTGGGTATATGTTTTCACTTCTTTTGGGTAAAACCTAAGAGTTAAATTGACTGGTTATATGGTAGGTGAATGAGTTCAACACTACTAGGAATCACCAAAACAATTTGGCAAAGGGGTCACACCATTTTCATTGATCCCAGTCATTCCATGTCTTTTCCAATCATTGGTAATATCAGTCTTTATTGCTTCAGTCACTGCAGTGGATGAGAAGTAATATCTTACTATAGCCAAAGACTTTTAAAGCTGTCATTTTGGGGGGTTACCTCATACTGAATTCTAATGGAGCCTTAGTTGGGCTATGAAAAGCAAGATTTGCAATAGGAGGAAGGTTTATATTTAGTCTGCATATTTCCCTTTAAAAAGAAAACCTCCACGCAGCAATTTGAGTTCAAAATTCCTCCACAGGAGCCTACTTTCTTTAACAGCTGTTTATAAATATTTACCTTCACATTTTTAATGATGACAATGCATACAGCACAAATACCAGGCACTATAAAGTATAAATATTCATCATAGAAGTTGCCAGTTGTTTCTATGTAGGACACAGAAGTCTGCTTGTGTTCACCAATACATCTAGGAACGTCTGTCTGGGTTTCCTGGTTTGGGATTTTTCATAGGTAGGGGTGTGATAAAAGGCAAGTTATTTTGCCTCTGGAATGAACCATATCTTCTTTCATACAGCAGTGTAATAATAAATCTACCTCTTGGTTATATATCTAAAACACAAAGCCCACTGTCTGGCACCTGGGGAATGCATAATAAATGCTATTCAGAAAAGCAAATTTTTAGAGATTTACTCTCCCTCATCTTCCTTTATCCCTTACCCCATCCAGCATAACTATAGAGCTGTTTTGATATCTTAGGCCACCCATATCCCCTAGGCAGTTGGTGTACAACATAATTCCAGTTTCTAAAGAAACACTCTCAGGAAGATTATCTCCTTAAAAAGTAGGACCAAGAGGAATCTGCAAAGCCTTTGACATTTCATGTAAAATTGTGTGAATCTCCTAAAATTGTGTACCAAATGCATAAGAAAATTTTTTCTTTTCCTGTGATCTGTAGTTTGCAACAGGTTCCCCAAAGGAACTCGCATCTCAGACACGTTTGGGAGTCACAGCAAAAGATGGTAGTCTTAGGAGAATATGGAGGAAACTCTGGGAAAAGAGAGAATTACAATTGAGTTTCAGCTCTGACACTTATTAACTAATTGTTTCTGACTGACTGACTCCATTGCTCAGTTTCCGCATTTTTAAAATGGACATAATAACATCTTGTACTTATAAGATTACTGAGAATAGATCAATGGTATGATTGGGAAATGACACCCATCCTGTAAATGCCAAAAAAAAAAAAAAAAAAAAAATTCCCTTCTCCTCCAGTGGCCTAGCTTCTAGTTATTGACGTTTCCCTTGCTGCCCTTTTTCTTCTTATCAGTGTGAAATGGGCTTAGTCTCTTTTAAATTGCCAATGACTTCAGGAAATACAGTATGTCAAACTTCTTTAGCCATTCTTACCTTATTGTGGACTCATCAGATAATTTATTTGAAATGTAATGTTTGCATCAGTTACCAAAAAGATGAAAATTATTTCATTTTAATAGAGAATTTCCTTTAACTAACAATACTATTGAATTAGTGAAAAAATTCCAGGACCTCTTTTTTGTACTCCTGTGGCTATCTGCATCTTTAGAATCTCTACCCATAACTACAGGAGCTCAAAGATTTTTTATTTAGAGATGAGTCCACTACTCTTTTACTTCAAGAGTCAGCAAACTATGGCTCATGGGCCAAATCCCATCTGTGCTTGTTCTTTTAAATAAAATTTTATTAGAACAAAGACACAGCCTATTGTCTACTTCCTCTGGAACTGCCTTTGCACCCCAGTGTGGAGTTGGGTAACTATAGCCAGACTCTTTGGCTAGCAAAGCCTAAAATTCTTACTGTGTGGTCTTTACAGAAAATGTTTGACTCCTGATTTTAACTCAATCAAGTGTCCCCTTGATGCTTTGGGTATATAGGAGGAGGCAAATGACCTTGAAACACAGCAGGGAGGCTGGGCAGAAGATAAGGTCCACGCTTTGAACAAATCTGGGCCTGGGGTTGATTATTTCATGATGACTGACCAATCAATCACCCTTTTGTTTCCCTAGAACATCAGGATCTTACCAAAATCTACCTTTGTAAAATTGGAAGAATCCCCAGGTGGATGAAAAAGAACTCCAAAGGCAGTAGGTTCCAGAGAATTTATTTCTTCCGATCTTTTATGTTTTTATACTCTATTAAATCACCTACAAAAAGTTTGAGAACTGTAATCAAGGACTGAATGTAAGAAAAAGATAACCTTACCAACATAAACTACATGGAAGGATTAGAATGGAACTTAAAGAGTGAAAAATGTTAAGGAATTAAATTAAATAACTGTGACACAATAGTTAAATCACCAGCAAAAAGTAGATATTGGAGGGGGGATAAATAAGCGTAAACTTAACAAATATTACTTTCAAGAAATTTCTAGGTATTTCTCTTTTTTTTTTTTTCTCCAACACAGAGGCATTTTGATTAAAACCTTTTTGGAGGTTTTGTGTTTTGGAAGAACTCCCCAGAGAAAAAGCAGCCAACATATGACTGACTGGTGGAAGAAGAAGGTGCTTAGAAAAAATAAACATGATAAGGAGGGAAGGAGTTGCAAAGAGAATTGAATTATGTGCAGGTTCATCTGCCAATCATAGCACAGTTGGCCTTAGAGAAGTGACACCCATCAAGGACTCACTGACGAACACTCATAGAAGTCAACATTCCAGCACCAGTTTTTGTAAAAAGAGAGTTTCATTGTAGGTCAGTCAACAAGGAGGCAGGAGGAACACTCAAAATCTGTCTTCCTGATGGACCACTGGCAAAGGAATTTAAGGAGCTCAGAGTAAGGAGAAATGACATCTGTTTGGTTATAAATGGGGAGTTTCCAGTCTCTCTTTGATGCTCAGGTCTCCCTTAGCACCCCTTGCCTCTGACCGAGGCCTAGGAGGGAGGCTGTATTCCTGTTCTTCAGGTTCTGCTCTTTTGAGACTTTTATTTCCTTCTTCAGGTTCCACTTGCAGATGGAGAATTTTTGCTCTACCAAACTCTCAAGGCCTTTTTTAGGTCAGGTCCTAAGATTCTGTACCTGTATCCTAAGAAATAGCTTAAACCATTTTTCAGAAACAGGCTCATTGCTGCTTTATGACCCTATTTCAGGAGAACAATAGTGGGAAAGATGATGGGACCCAAAAGAACCTCCTTTCAACATCACACAGAAGACAGTGGACAAATGTTGGGGAGCTCCACGGTTTTTAAGATACCTTTTCCTTGAGACTTTACAGGCTCTGAACTTATCCCTAGGCAGTGGCTGAGAAGTCTGTATACTTACACTTCCTGACTCTGGGGTGGGTGGGTGGGTGGGTGGAAGACACAGTTTGATGTTTCTCTTCCTCATCGCTCCATGAGACAGGGCTCAGAGCAGATGCAGAGTGAATTTAGCTAACAGGAAGCCAGGTTTGTCTTCCTGATTTAGTTTCTATGAGCAGAACTGACTGCACATGGAGAAGAAAAGCATCAGCCTCAGGATGAAAATGAAAAGGTCCTTGGGACAGGATTTGCTCTGCCTTGCATTCCTCTGGACTTGGAATTGGAGAGGCATTCTGGTACAGGTGATTATTGAGGTGTGTGTTGGGGGTACTCTCAGGGAAACATGGAAGTGGAAGTGAGATTAGTAGCTTAAGGCAGTATTTTGGTTAACTTTCACAGCTGTGACCAAAGAATCTGGCAAGAACAACATAGAGGAGGAAAAGTTTCTTTTGATTCGTGGTTTCAGAGCTCTCAGTCCATAGACAGCCAACTCCATTGCTGTGGGTCAAAGATGAGGCAGAACATCATGGAGGGAGGAGGTGGCTGAGGAAAGAAACTCAGAACATTGCAACCAGAAAGGAGAGAGAGAAGGAAGGAGAAAGAGAAAGAGAGCTCCCTGCCTACCCCAGTTAATTCAGATCAGTGGATCGGTTCATTAAATCCATTAAAGTTCTCACAGTCTAGTCATTTCACTTCTGGGCTTACTTGCATTGTATCACAGATGAGCTTTTGGAGGACACCTCAGATCTAAACCATAACAGGCAGGGAAGTGGTCAAGTAACAAAGTGACTCATGCTTCAAGCCTTGGATCACGAATGGCACCACAGAATTAATCCTCATTTTCAGGGGAAGGACGGTCAATTTTTATCTGTCCCTAATGACAGTGGTTGAGATCCTTGGCAGCAGGCTGTTCCCCAGGGATGAGGGAATAATTTCCAAACCTATTGACCTTCATCACTCCCTACCTTCAGGTGAAGTGACTTTAAGTTGTCCAAGGTCAATTAAAGGAAAGGACTATTCTGAGACCAAAAGACCTGACAAATACAATTAGAGGAGTTGATTTGGGGGCTCATGGTTTCAAAGATCTCAGCCCATAGACAGCTGACTCCTTGCTTTGTGGCCTGAGGTGAGGCAGAACATCTCGGTGAAAGGGTGTGGTGGAGGAAAGTAGCTCAGGACATGGCACCCTGAAGCAGAGACAGGGAACTGTAGTTCCCCTTACCACAGAGGAAAAGTAAAGCCCTTAGACACAACCCTATCCACCCCCCTCCTCCAGTCACACCCCTGTCAGGGGATTAATGCACTAATTAGGTTAAGACTCTTGCAATCCAATCATTTTACCTCTAAACTTTCTTGCATTTTTCTCACACATGAACTTTTGGGGGACACCTCATCTAAACCATATCAGGCTCCTACTTTATATTCTAAGATGTGATGACTTAAAAGGAATGAGTGGGCCATCCAGAATAGAATTCAATGGAGGGGTCACTAGGGTTAGTGAGGGTGGGTAATGTCTTCTGCACAGTTGACTCCTGGCATATGATGGAGTTAAGGAAAGTCCTCTTCCGTCTTATACAAGGGACTTCCTTTCTCACCTGTCTATGCACATGGAATACCCATACGGCATTATTTCTTTGGAGCAAGTTGGCTTTTTTCAGGTAATGTTAACTGGGTATACACTGAAAAACTATTACCAACATAATTAATTAGGTATAAGTCCTGCACATTTTCTGTGTCTACAGATAAATGTGTTTTCTTCTTTTTCCAAACAGAAAGAAAACTACTTGCTTTCAGGTTTCCTTTCTTTGAGAAAGATGACTATCATTTATATTTGTTTCTGCTTCTTTAAAATGCTTGTTCTGTTTAATAATTCTAAAACAGTATGATGAGACATTCTATTTGAGATAAAACCTAGTTGCAGTCACATTTATATATTTTACTGATACCAACATGCAGGCTTTTCTACATTTTAAAGCTGCCAAAATGGGGCTGAATCTTGTTTCTTACAGTCCCTTTGGGTCAGGTGAATACTGAGACCTAGCAACATTGCTCATGCCTTCAAAAACTTGGTCAACACTTCATTTACTTTATGCACAATATTGGCACTATCTGTGTTCTGTTCAATTGCCACTAAGAACTTGGCATTGAAGGCAGAAATGTACAAGAAGAGGGCTTTGGGGTATACATTTGATATTAATGAAGCAAACATTCGATGTTGGAGGAGCAAGTGTGACTCCATGTTTTTGGCAGAGTCACACCAGCTGCTTTATGTGAATAAAGAAAAGGAGACACAATCAAGTAGTTAAGTTTTATTACTGAGGCTCAAGCAAAAGCATTTCCTTTCCCATGTCAACTGACGCAACCAAAGTCAGGAGAAATGGTCATATCCCTTGGAACATGTGAAAACCTAAAGTCACAAGAAGCTGATGTAACCAATTTGTACACCACACAAAAGATGGACATAAAGCATTGTGACAGAGCTTAATGGACAATATTTTAAAAATTTTTTATTGGTACATGTACATTTTCCAATGAATAGAGTCTGGAATTTCATGAAACATAGTGGTGCCATCGCATATTTGTTGTCAGGAAAATAACTCGATAAGTCATGAAATTTGGATGGCAAAACCCTCAGGAGCATATCTCAAGGTTACAGAATTATATTTATTTAGCTTGTGGCAGCAAATGAGAATGGAACTCTGAGGAATCCTGGGAGAGTCTCAGTAAGGGAGAATGAAGGGGAGGCACTTCTGATAGATTTGGATCTCTGGATGAATCTAAAGTGAAATTAAGGAAGCAGGGGGCTGGTTCTAGATTAATACTTTCAAGAAATTAAGATATATTTTATCCAGGAAGGTTAAAGTGAGCTTGGGTTGCCATTAAACAACAGCAGGTAGTTGCATTTGTCAAAGTGGGATTGTTTAGTCATTTTCATGGTTTTGGAGTGGCCTTGAGTCTGCCTTGTTGCAAAGGTGATCATGATGTGGCTTCATTGAAGCATTATTTACATTCAAGTGGGAACATCATTCATGCCATTGGGGCCACTGAAGTACAGTATGTTCAAAATTCACTGTATTTAAAGTTGAAAGACTTGGTTAAAGTCTTTTGGGTGTGGGAATTTTTTGTTTTTATAACCTTTCTGAACTTCAGTTTCCTTAACTATAAAAGAGATCTACTAATGAGTACTGAAATGCTTGGTGAGAAGATAAGATGGAATTGTGAACACATTTGACAATAGTAAGCAATCAAAACTGTGTTGATTCCCTTTAGGCTATCTTGGACAGAAGGCCCAAGCCTTTGGAGGGCCTCCCTTTGAGTGGAGGTAGCGAAGGGAGCCTGGTGATTGTTCTTCTTAGAGATGTTCCCATGGTAGCAAGCAAATTCTGAAGCAGAATAGTTCTGAGGCTTGCACACAGCTGGGACTCAGAAGCCTGCCTAATGCTTCTGAGATCATGTTCTCCCGAAAGTGGACCTTGAGCCAAACATTCCTGGCAAATGATTTATCACGAAAGGATTCCCTAGAGAGGTCAGTAAGGGATGGTGGGAAGCAGTCAAGGGAAGGGAAGAAGCCAAGCAAAGGGTATGATTTCAAATGAAAACCCAACCTCAGTTTGATCCTTCAACAAGCTCTGAGGCATAAATGACACTTCAGAGTGTGTCCAGTCTTAAGGCAAAGATGGTGGACATTTGCATTACTGCTCCAGTCAGGCATTGGTATGAGCTCCTTTGGGAATTAGCAGCAATGGACGTGGTGGCAGGAGGCAGCCATTAGTAGCAAAGCATGCAGAAGCTGGAGAAATGGGTGCAAAATGCCAATAACAGGAACATAGGAGCATTTGGATGGGCCACCAACATTGTCCCCCAGATCTAAGGAAAAAACTTCAAATGGGCTTTTTGTGGACTGTCATGGAAATCTTCTCTAGCCCCCAATACTACTGAGGCATCCTACTATGACTGAGTTCACTTAGGGAAGCAACTCTTCTTCCAGAATCTGTCACTTCCTGGTGCATAGCACTAATTGAAAGGCTAGCATTTCAAATGAAATATGTCAGAGATAATATTTAAAAGATGTCGTTCTGTCTGGCATGTCACTGGAGTGTGACATGACTACAGGAGCCCTGTTAGAAGTAATGAGGCAAGATGAGCCCTAGCAGATTCATTCTGCAGAGCACCGCTCAAGGACTGAACTAATATTATTACTGACCATAAATGTTGTTAGGGAGATGTGGAGAGGATGTTAACGCCACTAAGCATTACAATCAAATCTCAATAATGACCAGTGAAGCAGGCTAATAAATTGTAGATTATGTGTGCCATGCATATTCATTCTGTCAGAAACTTCAACTTCCTAGCTGCAAGAATTTCAAGGGCTTCCGCTGCAAACACTGGGCTTAAAGCCATACAGAGAAAAAATAAAAATAATAGCTGGCAATTCTGATAGAACTGAGTCCTTTGCTTTTAAGCTACTGTCTTTCCTTTCTCCCTTCCCACTAACGCCAATGAAGAAATAGAGTAAAGATGCATATTTGCTACTAGGTAAAAAACTCCTGAATGTTAGTATAACACAACTCTATTTAATCAGGAGGAACAAACAAACTAGACCAACTTCCTCTATCACTTCTCCTGCACAGTATAACATCAGGACTTCCAGTCTTGTTTTTCTGGTTCCAGGGCTTGCTAAGCACATTTTGGAAAAATAAAAAGTACTTGTCACCAAGAAAGAGGATGCCATGTGTATGCACTTGCTAAAAATAAATCTGCATTCACCAAAACTCATCCAGGAAAATTTAAGGAAAACCCTTCCGGAGAAATAGTTTCATTGCACCAATGATTTTGGTCTTCTGAGGATCTCCCAGAAGCCATAGGTTTGTTTGTTTGTTTGTTTGTTTGTTTTTGAACTGGGGCATGATTTCTGAGGATTTTAAGTTTCTTTAGAAAAGTCCATTTTGGTGGATCTGTCTTCTTACCTCAGGGTGTGAAATGTTAGAGGACAGCATTTCCCAGAGCAGTTTAGACCTCATTGGTCACCCTTTACCCAGGATGCTGCTGCCCCCTAGAGTTAGACAGAGGAATATACATATGTTGCCACCCTGGATCCCAAAGCACCCTACTTACCTGATAAACTAAAAATGAACTTGGGTGGGAAGCAGGGAAAATTCAGAGGCTTTTGGGAGGGGGGACATATTAGAGCTTTAACATAATAATGATCTTAAAATCATACCCACTTTTTATAGATGAGAAAACATGTCCAGCAGGGGAATCTGATGGTCATGAGCCACTGTAAGTGATAGCATCACTGGAAGTGTTGTAACTTCCACTGACAAGATCCTAAAGTTCAAGCCAGAAGATGATGCTTCCAACTTTGGCTCCTTCAGCCATCAGGAACGTGCATTTAGAAGAGAGTAGGTATGGAGACCTCCTTTACTGCATAGCAGCAGTTTCCCATGAGGTCTAGCTTGTTAGCACCAGAAAAGAGCAGGCTATAGCTTGTTTGGCAAATCTAGAAGCCAGTGAGAAAAATCCTCTTAGAACCTCCTCTGAATTTTCTTCCAAGTAAAAATCTAACCTCTTCAGGTTCATATTTGATCCTCTCCAATCCCAGGAATACCTTAGCTATCTGGATTGGTGTTCCGGGAGCTGAATCATTTGGGCATAGTCCAAATAATTCTCAACCCTATGTCCTTCTCTGAGTGTCCTTGGCAAGTAGTGCTCCATGGCTCATTAGGCAATTATTGGTGGGGAGAAGGATTGTAGACAACTATTCCAGGAGTCCTGGGATATTTATATTAAACATAAAAAGAAAATAAAGCTGATTCAAATTATTCTGATGCAAATATTCCTTATTTCCTGCTTCTTTCCCTTCAAAATTAGTATAGAAGCATAACTCCTTGATATTTAGGATGAGTAATTTGTAACTTCACATAATAGAGTTTTCTGGGAATCTCTTCTCCTACAAGTAGATATTGTACAAGCATCTTTATGAAACTTAAACATTTCTCCTTCATTGCCTTCTTTCTTTCTTCCTCTCTTTCTCTTTCTTCTTTCTTTCCGATAAGCATGCTGTCAAGTTCTTCATAATTCTAACCCCTGTAGGCTGTAGTAGATGGGTTAACAGCAATTGAGTTTCTCTACCTCAATCCTCCAGTTGACTCAGAGACCAACTCATAAGGCAGAAGCCGCCAAAAAGGAGCAAAGATGAAACTGTTTTAATATCTCTTACAAGGATGTTACCCAGAAAACAGTTGATTGTGCCAATAATCTATTGCTTTAGACCTCTTTTGAATATTCCCTTCTAAAGATAAATTTGGAAAGCAAGAAGAGTGAGATTTAAAAACTAAAGACTTTCATTTACTTACTTGGCTAATTTTTAATGAGGTTTGTTATAGACATGTAAAGGACATGACAACAATTCCAATGTTATCTTTCTTAGCAAGTAATCTTCACACTTTGGGGATGAAAAAAATGAATAGATCTTGATAAATGAATGATTTGGGATGGAAAAGGAAGTAAAAGACTTTAGTTTTCATTGCTTGTAGAAGTTTGACTATGGTACCTTCTAAGGAACATGCTCAAGAGAAGGCAGGAAAGAATGGACAGTAAGGAAAGGGTAGCTGTGGTCCATGCACACTAATGAAGACTGGCCATTTAAGGGTTAACATAAATATGGAACCTTGAAAGGGATAGCAAAGAAAAGGAATGCAGATGGGTAGGCAGCGAGGAGAGACCCTGGGAATTAATCTACTGATTAATTATGTCCTTATGCCATTACACTGTTATTCATTTATTTATTTTTATGTGCCAGTGTAATCTTGGATCCTGGAGAAGCAGCAGTAGAAAAAACAAACATGACCACAACCTTTATGGAGTTTATAACCTGATGGTGATCTAGTGTTCACCATTTCCCCAATCAACCCCATGCATCGTGCAACCATATGGCTAACAGTCACGGGCTACAGGTTGGGCAAAAGCGATATAGAAGATATAGATATAGAAGTGGCATCAAACAGCTCACCATCAAAGTCACTAGAAAAGGTAAATATTAAGCTCAACTCTTAAATTTAGGTACTACCGTAAGTTATGGTATATCCAGGAATCGTCATAAAAATGTGAAGAATTTAGATGAAGATTGCTATCCTTTAATTATTTAGATGAAGATTTCTACACTTTAATTATTGTTATTATTTTTAATAATTGAGGAATAACACTGAGGCCAGGTAGATTCAAGTGGACTTGCTCAAGCACACAACCAAGGAATGAAAGAATGTCTGTGCCGTAGCTTCGATTCTTGCTTTTCTGTGAAAAGTGTAGGTTCAGGAGGCTGAAGCAGGAGGATCACCAAATTTGAGGCCAGTCTCAGTAACTTAGCAAGACCTTCAGCATCTTGGATAGTCCCTGTCTCTAAATAAGAAAGAAAAAGGAGTGGGGGATGTAGCTTAGTTGTAAATCCCCCAAGGTTCAGTCCCCAGTACCCTTCCATGCTCAAAAAAAAAAAATGTAGAATACAAAACTAGCAGACAAACAAATAACAAAACACAATGTGCTGGGCATTGTAGCATACATAGCAAGACCCTGTCTCAAAATAGAATATAAAAAGGGGCTGGGGATGGGCCCAAGTTTCAAGCCCTGATTAAAAAAAAAAATCCTCAGGCTATTTTTAAAAAGACTTTGTGCAGAAAACAATGCATTTGCTGTAAGACAAGGGATCAGGAGAAAGAAAACCAGAATACAAGCTTGGTGAGGTTTGCAAGGAGCCACACCTTGTGGCAATTGATGAAATCTGAAGTTGAAGTGGGAGAACCCATATGTCTCAGTGGAAAATGTTGGGGTTTGGACTTAGACAACTTGAGTTTAGATCTTGACCTTGAAATTACTAGTTGACTCATAGTCCTGAAAGAAACTATCCTGAATGTTGAAATCCTGAACTCTCAGAATCTTGAAGGTGTAAAAAGCCTTAAGATCTAAAATCCCAAAAACATAATTCTGAAAAAGTAAATAAAAATTCTTTAAAAGATAATTATTTGTTTTTTGAAAGGAGATTTATTTGATCATGGAGAATATCTTGCTAAATGAAATAAGCCAGACTCAGAAAGTCCAGGATATAACGTTTTCTCTCATATGTGGAAGCTTGAGAGAAATAAGGAATTAAAAAAGGGCAGAGAATATCATGAAAATAGAAGGGAGAACATTGGAGTGAAGAAAGATTGAGGGAGAAAGAGAAGAGATGGGAAAGGTCAGGAACTTAGGAACAGAATTGACTCAATCATGCTATATGCTTGTATGAATACAGTACAATTAATTCCACTTTTATATGTTGCTATAATACACTAATTTAAAAAGCAGCAAATAAATACAAAGAAAGTCAATAGAAGAAGAGGATCAGGAGGCAGGAGGAGGGAAAGGGAAGGGGAAGAACTGTGATGGGGATTGACATGGAGCAAATTGTTATATGCATTTATGGATGTGTCAAAGTGAACCCTACTATTATATATGACTACAATGCACTAATGAAAAATAACAAATAAAAATGTAAAAAGCAGATTTGTATTGAAGACTGGACAGAACATTTCATGGGTTACTTCACAATAAAATAGGCAAAAGTAACAAATATTTTTGTAAGCATAAACACCCAAGAATGCTAACAGTCACATGGAGATAATAGTTATGAAAGGATGAACTGTGTGCATAAAGAAATAGCTCAAGCTGGGTGCAGCAGCACTCATCTGTGATCCCAGCACCTCAGGAAGCTGAGGCAGGAAGATTGAAAATTCCAGGCTTGCCTTAGAACCTTAGTGAGACTTTCAGCAATTTAGTGAGACTTGTCTCCAGTTAAATTTAAAAAGGACTGGGGAAATAGTTCAGTGATAAAATTTCCGTGGGTTTGGTTCTCAATAGGAAAAAAAAAAAGAAAAAGAAAAGGTCAAGAGGCTACCTATAAAAGTGCATATCATTCTGGTTAGTAATGGTGTCCACTAAGTTTCATGACTGAACTCATCCTTCACACCATGAGGGACAAACCAAGTCCTTCTACAAGACTGATCATCACCACTGCAAAAACTGAGACAGATCATCACCACTGCAAATGCCATCATCTAAAGAACTGAGATATCAAGAAATTTTATTTTTTACAAAATCAGATATACAAATTCAGATGTACAAAAGAATATCTCTTCAATTGTTGGGGAAGTCTTAACAATGCAATATATGCAGTACATGCACCATGCTCACCAAGTCAAAGTTGCAACATTGCACTTTCAGGGAGTCAAATTTGCAAAAAAAAAAAAAAAAAATGTATAAAATGAAATGAATTATAACTCTAAAGTCATTACACAATTCATTATAAGATTTGGAAATGATTCAGTATCGAAAATGATTCAAAGATGAAATACATAGCATAATGAATTGTAAAAAAAATTGTGATGACAGGCAATGGGGAAAAAAATTAAAGAAAAAAGAAAACTAAAAAGAAAATTCAACATATGAAAATATGAGAACGTGTATTAAAGGTATAGATTATAGGTCATTGCACAGAAGTAGTTCATAAAAGCTGGCTGGCTTTCTTGATCATTAACTATATTTGGAAGTCTTGCATCATGACGAATAGTTGTCTTTTTTCTTTCAGGGCATAGCTCTCTTTGGAGAATACTTTCACATTCATTTTCTTTCCATATACACTGACATATGCATTCCCTACTAAATGTTCCCTTCTTGTGCACCATGCCTCAGTGTTGTTTGGGATACATGGAAATCCATTTGGCACGCGCTCCTATCCAGACCACAAATTTGGCAGAAGTAATACTGATGATCAATCAGTAACATGGTTGCCTAAATGTCTTCTTAGCTCGACCAGGCACATGATTATTTTTCACCAGCTCCCTCAGGCAAATGTGGCTTTAATTCATTAAAAGCTCCTGAAATTTCATCAGCTGGAAGGAATGCTGATGTAGACAAATGACACATTTTTAAAGTGAAGTTTTTGTCCTTGCTGTATCGCATGGCCAATCTGCTCATCTAAATTTTCTGCCAAATGTACTAGGCTAAATGGAAAAAAATAAACATTATTGATGACACCTTGAAATTCACTTTTAGAAGCCGTGATTGCACTTAATTCCAGATCTGTCATTATGGTTTGGGGCCTCCATGGAAATCCATTTTCTTCATCAAAGTCCACTTAATCTTCAAATATGTGTTTATGAAATGCCCCACTTTTCCCAGATACTCATACATAAATGAAAGGATAAAATCTAGAATTTTCAGATCAGATGGGAGCATGAGTTTATATATTTTATTTTTAAAAAATGGCAACAATTTGAAATTACCATCCATTAGCCAAAGTTAAACATGAGCTAATTTTTCTGTGTTAGATTTAGTGGTGAATGTAAGAGATCTACCTTTTTCAATGATCAAATCCCAAGCAAGAATAGTTCACCATTTAATGTGTTTTGTAACACTGAGGGAACCTCTATTTCAGAAAGTGGTTCAAAAGATTGTGAGCGCCTTGATTTCTTTTAATCTCTAAGGAAGGGTGGTTTTTGAAGTCAAGCATGGTGCTATGTGGGAAGGGAAAGAAATAGCACAGAACTGCATAATTTGTCAATTGTGCCACATGCAACCCAAAATGTACTAATCCCTTCCTGAAATGTGACTTTCTGTACCTTTTAGAAAGAGTTGTTGTTATGTGTTTTCGTTTGTTTGTTTGCTTTTTAAAATGGGAATTGTAGCTTTTGGGATGTTAGCTTTCAGCATTCAGGATTTTAATCTTTTGGGATTGTGATCATTAGGGATTTTAGGCATCAGGAATTTAAATTTGTTGGGATTTCAACATCATGGATTAAAACAACATTATGATGTTTGAGATTGAATCTTTCAGAATTACGATAACTGCAATAGTTAAAAAACTTCAAGTTAGTTATTTACTGTCTGCATTCCCATTACTCAACCTTACAGGTCATTGTAAAGATTAAATGAAGCACTGTATATAATGCCTATTACTAATCAGCATTATATATAGCCCTTCAATTGGAAAACTAAATGCTTTTATGGAAGAGAGAATGAAAAGTTTTAGTGCTGCATTTTCTTTTTCTTTGCTCATCTACATCAGTCAGGTAACCCTGATTGAATGACTGATTAAATAACTACAGACTAGAGATTAATTTAGTTGACATATAAAACTAGCCATCATAGTCTATCCCTTGCCAACATGGTGTCCACACATACCTTTCAATCATATTTAATGCCCCAATTAAGACAATAACAAAGATATGCTCTCATCCAACATAATTCCTTTATGCTGTCTAAAATACTCTAACACTTTTTCCAGAAAAGGGTGCAAAGCCTTTAGGTGATGTTCATTCTTTGATTTAACACCGTGAAACTTACATACAGTGATGTGAAGTTAACTTGAGCACATCTTATAATATATGCTAAGGGATAAGAAAAGGGGGAAAACAAAGTTAGTTGCTATTTGTACACAAAGAAATATCTAATAAAATAAGGAACAAATTTTAATAACTATGAAAGACTACCTTTCTTCAATTGGTCACATAATTTCAGCTTCACAGATAGTATCTATAAGTACCTTTCTTTCTACTACCATATTTCCTTTCCCTCAACAGGCCCCTCTCCTGGTTGCTGTTCTTTGCCTGGTGGATTGCCCCAAACCTTCATTCCTAAAGGCTGTGGGACATTAGCAGTCCTGCCTTAATTGGGTTGTTGTAGTTTTCCACTGACTTTAATCACAAGGCATGGTTGTCTTAAGATCCCTAAGGGATTGCCTGTATTTCTGAAATACTTATTCTTACATCCATCGTTTTTACAGCCATCCAATTTCCCGTTGGCAATTAGGTCAATCACACCAGTGAGTTCAGTAAATCCTTCTTTCCCATTTGACTCAGAGACATGATGAGTCTGGAGTTGTCTTTCTTTCTTTCTGCACCTCCCTCCTGAGAGGCAGCAGGGCCTAAAGAATGTCTCATTTTTTTTTTCTTTTTATATTTCTCGGGTTCCTGAATTTACACAACAGAGGGAATAGAAGATGCTCGAGGAAGTCAATAATCCATATTAATTCAGTCTCAGCAGTTATTTCCAGGATGTCTATGTTCAATTCCATGCACACAGATGGCTTAACCCATGCTTTGAAGCATATTCCTCATTAAGGGCATATACAGAAAGCATCTAAAAATAGTAATTTTTGAACACTTACTTTTTATCATTTTCTTTCTGTTGTGACCTTTTCCCTTCTCAGTTAGAGGCATCTACATTGCCTTGAGGATAAGCAGATCATTAGGGAGAAAATGAAAAGAAGAAGCGGTCAATGTTCAGCTTTCTTACTTCCAAAACAGTCTTTTGAGAATCAAAAGGGAGGGCTTGAGAGAGAGAGAGAGGGCAGTGTTTAGGCCATAATCAAAGAATTAGAAAGAGAACAGAGTCCTCAGGTCAAGATGGCATCTTCTCTGCATTCACAATGGCAAGAGGGGAAAAA
>JAJEJO010002015.1:0-77402 GCA_020662805.1 Glaucomys volans
AAGAAGAAATTGAGAAGCTCATACTCAGAGCTGAGGCTGCAACTTTCTCCTCTCAGCAACTGACAGAAAATCAGTAAAGATAAGACCAGAGCCCATTGCTAATCTACCAACCTGCTTGACACTCACAGACATTCCACTCAACCACAGCAGAATCACATGTTCTTTTCAAATGCCAGGGAACGTGCGTCAAGGGGACTGTACGCTGGGCCACGACTCAAACCTCAACAGACTTGAAAGGATTAAGAATATATGAAGTATCTTCTTCTGCTGTAATGGACTCAAACAAGAAATCAGTAGCACAAAGATATCTGGAAAATCCCTCAAATATTTGGAGATCAAACAACTCACTTCTGAATAACCCATAGGCAACAAAGGAAGTCACAAGGGAAATTAGAATATATTTTAAATGAAAAGGAAAAGTCAAGCATCAGAATTTGGAAGATTCAGGCAAAGCAATGTTTGGGGGGAAATTATGGTATTAATAGATTATATTCAATAAGAAGATAATTCTCAAATTAATGATACAGTTTTGATGTAGGGAATGGGGGGAGCAAGTTAAATCCAAAGCAGGCAAAAAGAATGCAATAATTAAGAGCAAAAATTAGTAAACTTAAAGAGTAACATAACAGAGAAAAATCAATAAAATCAAATTCATCAGAGTATCTCCCTATAACTTCCAGTTAAAAAAAATGTTCAAAGATTAAATATTAATTGGATTTTTGCAGGACAATTTCCATGTACTTAGGGATGATAAATAAAAACATCAATGCCTAAATAGATTCATAATAGTAATTTATTTGCAAATGTTATCAATGCTTATTTATCAATGTCCTTAAAGGTAGACCTTCATGGAAAGTTTCATCTACACTTTGAAAATATTTCCTATTGATTATTTTCTTAATTAATATAGCAATTTCTATAGATAGAAATTCTAAATTCTATCATAATTGTTCCAGTCCTCCTTTAGGAGCTGAGTTTGAGGATCTCAAACAACAAAACACTGAAATGATAAATCTCCCCAAAGGTGGGCATCCTAAATTCCATATTAACTATTTCAATGGTTTTGGTTGATGGCGTGTATTTTCTTTGGCACATCTCTTTGTATATTTAGCTTATTTTTGCTTTTTAAAAGTGCTTGTGTTAGTGCATTATAGTTACACATAGCAGTGGGGTTCATTTTGACACATTCATTAATGCACGTAACATCATTTGTTCCATTTCGATCCCTCTCCTCCTCCCTCCTCCTCTCTCTACTTTGTTGGTCTGCCTTCTGTTTAATTATTTATTTGGTGCATTGTGCATATAAGCAGACTCCATTGTGAATTGAGATATTCATACATGCATGTAGCATGGTTTGGTCGAGTTCATCCCTCAGTTCTTCCCCTTTACCATGTGTGTGTGCTGGGCACACACACGAGGCCCTGGGAAGCTCTCCAGCACTCACGCACACACGGGCTGCTGTGTGTGTGTGTGTGTGTGTGTGTGTGTGTGTGTGTGTGTCCTGTTATCCCCAGACATTCCAAATTCATTTTTCTTGGGGCAAACCCCATCTTCATTTTTTTCTAAAGCAATGACATTAAGTAGTATTCACCAGAACTGAGAGTCACAGAGTTGAAGTTCTAAGAAATGTTCAGATGAACTCAGATCTTCCTTCTCATGCATAAGGATTCAAGGTGTTAAGCATATTTTAAAGATATGAAGCTTAAAAAAAAACCCTATAAAATAAAAGTCATAAATAGAGTTTTGGAGGGAGAGCAGCAGTTCTACCTGACATGATCTTGTAAGGTTTCACATCTTGAGAAGGTGAACTCTTGTAAGTGAACACGTGAGTTGGTCCGTACGTGTGAAGAGCACTGTACTAACACATCCTTGATGAGTATTAATGTCTTATACTTTTTTTTGGGTAGCAGGGATTTTTTTATTTTGAGACAGAGTCTCGCTAAATTGCTGATAGCCTCAGGCTGACCTTGAACTTGCAATCGTCCTACCTCAACCTCCCAAGCTGCTGGGATGACAGGTTGTGCCTGCATGCCCCATAATATCATACGTTTCTACAGTGAGACTATTTTATCAAAACATCGATGATCTATTGTTTATTTTCGGAGTCATAGGAGTGGACAGTATAACCAGGTGACAACATTCTAGATGTTTGAGGCAGAAGGGTAGCATTTCAGTGCTTCTGTAAATTGTCGATGGGTCTGGAAGGAGGAAAACTCCTGCAGGCTGCCACCAACATTCAGATCAGCCACCTCTGCTGTGGTCCTGGGAGCTGCTGCTGCTGCCGCTGCCCGGATGAGAACGTAATTCTGCCCTGAGCCGAATGGTACTGAGCACCTGGCTCCGCCCTCTAGTCCTCAGGCACCTGGGGGAAGAAGTCCAGGCACTAATGCCCAGCCCTCTCCACTGCATCACAGGGGGGAGCACAGGGAGAAGAAGGAGAGCAAGTTCTCATGGCCAAGCAATTAAACCCACTCAGAAACACTGAAGCAAAGTGACAATGGAGACTTGGCTTCAGAACCCAGTGTGTGGATTCTGTGGAACTGGAACCAAAGTTTCTGATCAACTCAGCCACCTTGATCAGCAGGGTGGTCATGGCTTTCATACTTCCCTGCATTAATATGTGATTTTATGAATTCCATTTATTGTCCCGAGCGTGTAAGAGAAGATCGTGCTTCTGACACTGGCGTGGCATATGCAGGGCTGTTTTGTGCATTTCTGTTTGATGACTTTTCTTGTGTGTTTCTGTTTGAAGAGGACTTGCAGCACACAAAATCCACCCAGTGTTGAGAGAGGCTGCAGTGCCACGCTGCAGATACAAACATCCTTCTGATCATAACCATCTGCCATGGCCTGTGCCCCGGCATGTAGTCCAGCACCTGAGCCGAGTCCAGGTCCTACTCGCAATGGACGGTTTCACCTCTAAACCACGCGGGTTTATTATTATTATTTTCTATGATAAGCTGTAAAAACAAAAAAATCAAACAGTTATCAGTCTCAATCATTTGTTATGGAAATGGGATGGTTGACCACCAAGGTAAAAGCGATGTGTAGCAGCCGAGCCTGTTCCCAGCTCCTGCTGCTCCACGCCGTGCTGCGCGTGTGACATGTTGCCGGTTTCTCAGGGGATCAGAAGGAACCTGAGGTGCCGGTGAACGGTGGGCCCAGGCACAGTCTCTGGCCAGGAGGAGTCCCTCAGAACTTTGGTGTGTTTTGTCCTCCGTTGCTGCACAGTGCACAGCTTCAACAACACTCTTAGTTTCCAAATGCTCGCAAGTGACGGTGGCAAGTGACGATGGCATGGTGAAACCATCCGATGGCTGGTTTTACCTCGGCAGGAAAAGGATGGGGTTCGTCGTTGCCATTCTCAAGTTCACCTGGTTCATTAGGACGACATACAAAGAATTAAGACTGGATGGAGTTTAGGGAAGCAAAGCACCTATGTTCTTGAGCTTTTGTAAAAGCATTTATCAGTCTAGTTCTTTTGAGTGACACGCCCAAAGCTGTCTGCTAGATGGAGTGAAGTCAGCACCAGGGTTTTGAAATGGGCACGGAGGAACATTGGGACATCGTGATTGCTTATCACTGCTTTTCCTGCATCTGAACAGGTTCTTACTAGCTCTGCTGTGTGGTCCCAGAACAGAAGCTCCTCCCAAGCCTTGTCCTTGTCAGTAGGAGGGTGGCTCTTGAGCTTCCAGCCTCTCAAATACATCTCGCTGAAAGGAACTGCCGTCCTATCAGCCACGAGCAGGAATGAGTGAGCGTGCCTTCCCATCCCTTAGAAGATTTACGAGTGGCTTGGGACTGGGTGTTATGGGCAACAGCTGCACCTTGTAAGGATGACTTTTAAAAAAGAATCTGTAATTGTTATGCCGTAGGTCCTGGCCAAAGAAACAAGATCCAAGTCTGACTGATGGTGCAAGCTTGTTTTCTATCATTAAACAGTAAATGGCTTTGCTTTCTTGTTATTCTTGGCTTGGATTCAAAAACTAAGAAAGACAAATAGGATTATGAACTTGATAAATGACAGCATCCTGCAGTGATATACATAGAAGGATTATTATAAAACTGAGAGTCCTTGATTAACCTGGAACCTGCTAGAGTGAATTATTAAGTGACTCTTGTAACTGTCACCTACTGAGGCTGTCATGAGGCTGACCTTGCAGTCATGGGCTTTGCTGGAGATCTCAAACGAAGCTGAAATAGCAGAGGAGTTCCCCGGGGAACTAACTCCAGCCTGGGTCCCAAGATGGGAACCAGGGAGAAACAAAGACATTAAAGAAGTCAGAGCCTGGCACCGTGGGATCCCCTCACAGCTTCATGCCCACAGCCCACGTGAAACGTGGAGGTGGCTGTCTGCTTGCCATAGACAAACACCCTCTCTCCTCTGCTTCCTCGGCTCCTGGACCTGAGTTCCAGTCAGGCACACAGCCGCCCAGGTTCCCAGGTCCCCTACCCTCGGGTGCAGCTGCGTGACTCACTGCTGGCAGAGGGTATGAACAGAAATGGTGAGCATGTCTTACCTTTGAGGAGAAGAGGCGAACCCTCAGTGCCTTCTCCTCGGCACTGCCCTGGTGTGGGTGAGATCGGGACCCTGGGAGAGACAGCTCAGCACCAGCCTGGACCCGGGCCCTGTCAGACTGGCTCCCTTAGCTGGGAACCATGGATTTCTATTGTATTTAGGCCACAGGGCTTTGGGATCTTTTATAGCTGTTGAGCGGGTCTCGGTTAACAGAGTAGAGCAGATGTTATTACTTAGTTTAAAAGGAGAAACTGAGGCTTCATGTTGCTGGAGTTTGTATAAATAAAAAGTGAGTTTCCCACATCCAGTGATCTGATTTCTTTTACAGTATGTGGCTTCTCGAATCAGTCGTGATTGGTGATTCTCCCAGGAGTGCATGGCTGCTCTTGATCTAGAAATGGTTCTTCTCTAAGTGGAAAGATTTTCCCCTTCAAATGGCATTTAGAGAGCATACTCCCTGGGATGGCAGGGAGCGGGGGCAGGGGTGGGGGACACTCCCAAGGCCAATGCAGTGCTGTGCTGGGTGTTGTGCATATTAAAAATCAACTAAATTTAAATACTTGTATTTCCACATGTGTGCTAACTTTTCCCTTTAGTGTCCTTGAATACCACTGTGATGATTAAAATGACATCTGTGTACATCTTCAGTTTAAAGGAAATGTTTTATATCTCGTCCGGTGACTGAAACACTACCAGCAGAACAGTTACTTATTAAAAATATTTTTTCTAACTCAATACAGATATCTCTCGCTCCATATATATTTATCTACCTCCATCTACATTCATCGGATAACTACAGATATAGATAATATATAGGGTTTTGGGTTTTTTTTTAGTACCAGAGACAGGGATTGAACCCAGGAGCACCTCACCACTGAGCTACATCCCCAGTCCTTTTTCATTTTTAAAATTTTTGGGTACCAGGGATTGAATCCAGGGGTGCTTAACCACTGAGTCACATCCCTAGCCCTTTAATATATATATACAGGATATCTTTAATTAGAACAGGATGTCCCTGAGTTGCTGAGACTGGCTTTGAACTCCCGATCCTCCTGCCTCAGCCTCCTGAGGCACTGGAATTACAGATGTGCACCACAGCACCTGGCTTGATTTTTTGAGACAGGGTCTTGCTAAGTTCCTGAGGCCAACCGTGAACTTGTGATCCTCCTGCCTCAGCCTCCCCAGTCACTGGGTTTACAAATGTGCACCACCATGCCCAGCTTCCAAATCAATACTAATGAAAATACTTCTATGGCTGTTCTACCAATTATGTAACTAGGATTTCTTGAGAGCATATCCATTTCCTCTCCCAATGCAAATAATAATAGAAGAAAAATCAATGCAACATTATTATGATTTCTCTTGAATTAAAAATCCTTCATTATTTACATGAAATTTTTACCATGCCATGACAATACTAATTTTACCCCAATGATGGATACAGCATGATAAAATAAAATTATTTATGTGCCTGGATTACAGATACATGAATTAGTTGAAGGAAAGGTTAGATTAATGAGGAAGACCAGGGAATGGGAAGGACCAACCATTACCTACAGCATTAGTCGGGCTCATGTTCCAACAACGCATCCTCAGGAAAATTTTCACCTAGAGAAAATATCAATTATGCTTCAATTATTTTTATTATAGACAGTGATTATCATTTTATAGCTTCCTGCTGGATAATGCTTCTAAAAGCTATGACTCAACATAATTTTGCTTCTTTTATATAAGTATATAAGAAAGTGTCTTGTAGACTGAATTGAATCCGAGTAAGAAGATAATATGAATTATTAAAAAGTCTGCAGAGCACCTGGGACACAGCCCAGTGGTAGAGTTCTCGCCAGGGCCCGAGTTTGATCCCTATCCCTGACCCCCCAAAAAGTTTTTAATGGCTGTCAAAAATCTAAAATCACTATGAGGACACTTCAGTAAAAGACACCTCTGCAGACATGGGTTTTCACCACAGACTGAAAAGTGAGGAATGTTATTTCAAATTCTAGGGAGTGAAACCAAAGCCTTCTGACTCAGAATGCATTTGAAAAGCAGGAATAGGCCACAGAGCTTTGTAGGAATAATAGGTGCCTTGATTTCATCCAGGACCTAACACATTAAATCCCAGAACTGTCACTTAGTGGTGTGTGGTGATGTGTGCTCTAGCCTGGAACAGAGATGTCCCTCAGGTCTCCCAGAGTGGGCCTGACAGGGCAGAGGCTGCCGCCTGAAGGACCTAGAGGGGACGGTAGGTCATCCCTGCCGCTATTACCCAGGCAGCGCTGTACAAACCCTGGTTTTGAGAGAGGCCAAAGCTTATTAGTTCATTCTGTGCATATGAATAATGGTAGCAAAGGGGAACCAGAATCGTCCCACACATTGTTCTAAAGTGGGGAAAATTCCCTTGAAATCGCAGTGTCGGCCGGGCCCCGTGGCACATGCCTATAATCCCAGCAGTTTGGGAAGCTGAGGCAGGAGGATTCAGAGTTCAAAGTCAGCCTCAGCAAAAGTGAGGTGCTAAGCAACTCAATGAGACCCTGTCTCTAAATAAAATACAAAATAGGGGAGGGAATGTGGCTCAGTGGTCAAGTGCCTCTGAGTTCAAACTCTGGTACCAAAAAAGAAAACAAACAAACAAAAAACCCCCAAATTCAACATGAGATCACGTGTTGTACACTGCTACATCTTAGGCATTTAGGAGGACACCAGAGAAGCCCAGGCTTGTCAGATACGGAGGAGGTAGGGCCTCATGAAACACGGAGGCAATAAGTGTAAATTGTGTGACATTGACTGTGTTCATGACTGTGACCAAAATACATGACAAGAACAAGTTAGAGGGGAAGAGCTGCTTTTGGCTCATGGTTTCAGAGGTCTCAGTCATGGTCAGCCAGCGCCACTGCTCTGGGCCCAGGGGAAGCAGAACATCATGGTGCAAGGGCCTCACGGAGGAGTCCAACTCAGCACAAAGTGGCCAGGAAGCAGAGAGAGAGTGGGAGGAACCAGGGACAGAATGTGTAATCCCAAGGCATACCCCCAGTGACCCACCTCCTCCAGCCATGGCCCAGCTGCCTACAGAGCAGTGGGCATGTGTGGGCCTTTCAAATGATTAATCCATCAAAGAGACCATCCACTGATTAGGTGACAGCTGGTGTAATCTGGTCATTTCACCTCCTGCGTGAACACAGGAGCTTCTGGGGACTCCTCACACCCAAACTGGAACACTCACTATGAAGATTACGGTGGGGACTGGTGTGGTGAGCAGTTTGGAGCTGGATCGGTGAAACCCCTGTTCCGCCCTGCCCTCTGCTCACCACACCACCCCGGCCAGCCGATGTTCCCTGTTCACAGGCCTAACTGGTGATCCATGTCACCTGGTCTTCCAGGGCCTGCAGAGTCCCCGAAATACTCCAGGTGAACATCGCCCTGGGGTGGAGGGTGCAGGACAATGGAACAACTGAAGAACTCTGAAGACACATCAGGGTGAGTGCCCCCCCCCCCAATCTAAGGCGTCAACCTGAGCCTGTGGTCAGGGTCTGGAACACCTGGGCCTGCGTCATAGATTCCACCCCCCATCTGCAGCGTGTCCTGCATTGGATTTCGTCTTATTTCCTTGATATTTGTACGTATTTCACAGAAGTGTCAGCTTTGCATGTAAGCGTGTGTGTAAGCATTTACGACTGAAAATTTAAAAACCGCCTGTGATCATTTTAAGTAGAAGCATGGATGCAAAAGCTGAGGAAGGATGAATAAATTTGTCCAAAAACAGAGGATCTACTCAGTTGTTAATTCTAGCTGGTCCGTCGATGCTGATTGATGTGCAGTGGTCTAGATAGATAATCCAGGCCACCGGATTCCACATGGGGGGAGCTGGTTCTGAGGGACAGGCTACCACCCTGGCTACCAGTTGTGACCCTACCACCACAATAATGGCCCCTTTGTTAGGGGACAATGTGATAGGGTTGGGGGCATAAAAGATTGAGAAGAAAAAAAGAAGTTAATGCCTTCTCTTGTTTCCCTGTACTCTCCTTCTCTACCATCAGTGTAGGACTTTAGGGCGTCGGGGTTGCTTTTTATTGAAACACTCCTTCAGAACAGTAAAGCCGTTCTCAGGGACACTGAAACAGATAAATTATTATCTTCGGCAAGGCTGAAAGGAAATAATAGCCTGCAAGTTGCCCAAGTCTACCAACGTCACGGCGACATTAAATCCCCAGAAATCCTGATTTATGGGCAAGGAGGGGATTCCCCTCACAGACCCTAAAATATGTGGGTATTGCAGTCTTTAAATCCAGCCCCTCCCAAATTCTTTGTTATTGAAATAAATTTTAAGAAATGGTCATGCCACATTCCACATCTGGAGAATTAAATCCAATTGTGTGTTTTTACATTTGAAGCAATGGAAGTTTGTCATTACACTAGAAATAAAAAAGGAAACTGCTGTGCAGATTGTACTCAGACCTGGTGAGAAAAATACAGTACACTCTCCAGTCACAGCCATCCAACAAATTGTCAGTTTTTTTCCGAGCATGACCTCAAGCGAAATTTAATTAAAGAAGTCAGAATGGAAACCCCTGGATGAGGCAGAAATGATGGCACTGCGACGTTATCCAAGTCCCAATCTCTGGAACCTGTGACTGCATTCCCTGACATGACCCCGAGGGATTAAAGCTGTAGGTGGAATTAAGGGAGCTGATCTACTGAAGTCAGCATAGAGAGATGATTTCGATTAACGAGGTATAATTGACGTAATCACAAGGGTCAGTATAAGTGGAAGAAGGCAGAAGAGGTGGAATGATTCTCATGAGAAGGGTTGATTATTGTTGGCTTAGAAGAGGGAGGAGACCATGAGCCCAGGAACATGGACAACCTTTAGAATCTGGGAAAAGCAAGACCACAGAGGGAGTGACCACACAGGGACAGGCCTTTAAAATCCTTCACTGTATCAGGTCAAGATAAAGAAACAAATATATGTTGGATACTTGCTATTGATTAATCTGACAATTCATGGGTCCTGTGATGGGGAAAGAAATGTCCAGCAGTACTCCAGGAAACAGAACTCCGGGAAAATGACTTCGTCTTAACATCTTCTGAGACTTTCCATGTGCTTTTTATATGCCATTTGAGGTAGGCAGAAGTCTGAGACCTAAGGTAGTTTCCTCAATATCACATACAGAACTCAGCTCAATATATCCACGTGCGTGTCAGAACAACAATGACTCTTCCCAGGGAACCAGTGGAAAAGTTAACATAACTTGAATCCATTTATAGAAAGCCCACATTTAACATTTAAATGCTAGAGAAAAATGTGATTAAAGTGTTAACCCATCTGTTGAGATGAAAATAGCATGTGTTATTACCTTTCATTCCAGATCATTTAGTAAATCCATGTGATTTTTTTATGGGAAAGTATTTCAAATGTCATTATATAAAAATAAAGATGGAGTCAATTCTAAAATTCCTATTAAATTCCATGCATATCAATGTATTTTTAAAAGGCATTCTTGACTAAGTAGGATGGATAATAATTTTTTTAGGTTTCAACTAACACAGAAAATGGAAACCACTAGAATTAAAAAAAAAAACAAAAAAACAAAAAACCAAAAACACAATTGTTTTTCTAGGTCCAGGCCACCACCTCTGTGTCTCTTATGTTTCAACTTGTCACTATTCAGAAATAAGCAATACATGCCTTTTTCCTATTTCACAGAAATTCCTTTAAGATGTAAACTTGGGAGCAAGCTTGGGAATGATGACATTTTTATTCGGTCTGATAATTGTCACAGTGCACTTCTTGGTCATTTTTTAAAGGTATTTTAAACAGCTGCGAGGTCCTGCTGGGTTGATCTGGCATATAAGACACAGACAGCTCAGCTCACACACAGCTGGGCACTGCAGTGGACCCAACCATTGCAACTCCAGGTCCCCAGATGCAGCTTTGTGCATTAAAACACCAGTGAAGTGTGAGGGCAGGTATGTTAAGCAGGATTGTCATAGATCTTTATTGAGCAATTAGATTGCAGACGCTACTCTAATGAGCTCTTATTTCTAAAGGAATAATTAGTTCCAGTTGCACTATTTTGACCTATGACTACCTCTTCATGAATAAAATTATCCAACTGCTACAAGCTGACTTGGGTCCTGACCCCAAATTTGCATGTTGAAACCCTAACCCCCCAGTCCCTCAAAGTCTGACAATATTTGGCAGTGGGGTCTTTGAAGAGATAATTAAGTTGAAATGAGGTCATGAAATGAGACCTGATCCAACCTGACTGGTGTCCTTTGAAGAGGAGATCGGGGTGTGACATGCGCAGAGACGTGAGTCCCAGGGAGGAGCTGGCCAAGTCCAGCTAAGGAGAGAAGGCTCAGAAGAAACGACTTTGCCAACACTGTGACATGGAGCTGGGCAGCGGGTTCTGAGGCTCATGAATTCCAGGAATGAAATGCACAGACACAAAGGTGACAGCAGAGTCACAGGATTTAGTGGAGTAACAGAGAGAAAGCAGAGCTCCCCAAGGGGAGGGTCCCAGGCAGGGGTGTCAGTTGTCTAGGGGTTTTTAAAAATGTATCTGATGGCTCTGCAGGTGATTGGTGGTGATGCCAGCGTGAACCAATCGAGCTCTCTAAGCTCTGGGTGTAATAAGCCAATCAGAAGTGCATGACTTCAATCCATTATTTACATAATTAAAGGGACAGGGGCAACCTTGTGGTTTGACGGGTCTGTTGGGGAGAGGAAGCGCGTCAGGTAGAGGTCTACTCCGTGGGGGACTGTTGCTAGGGGTAGGGCAAGGGTAACTGAGGAACTGCTGTGGCGAAGCTGTGAGGGACAGAAACCCCATTTTAACTCAGAAGAAGTCCTTGTGGTTGAAGCTGGGAGGGAGGAGCAATCCACAGGCTGTTCTCCAGATCCAAAGTCTCCTGTCCTCTCTGAGGCCCTCGTCCTGGCTGCCTACGGGAGATCTGTCTTCCACCTGGGCATCTCAGTCTTAGACTTGGGGCCTGCAGAGTTGGGAGAACGTAAACACCCATGAATCACCCGGTTGGTGGGACTTTGTTGTGCCATCCCAGCAAACAGATGCAACTGCTGACAGAGACCTTCCACCCTGCCTTCACAGAGTGTGAAGGAATCGGAGGAAACACAGCACAGCACCCCAGAGCCTTTCTGCACCACGCACTGCACGTTTGTTGCATCCGTCAACCCTGGGCAGCCAGTGCATGCCTGGGCATGTCCCATTGGCTACTTGCTCTCTTGTGCCCTCTGGTGCTCCTTCTTGTCTTCTTTGCCAGTTTCCTCCTCTGCTTGTTGATCCCTGCTTTCTTCTTGGCTTGGGCAGGGGGAGGGTGAAGAGTCTCTCAACAGGTTTCCTTATTCTTTCTTTTTTGGTACCAGGAATTGAACCCAGGGGGGCCTAACCACTGAGCCACATCCCTAGCTCTTTTTATGTTTTATTTTGAGACAGGGTCTTGCTCAGTTGCTCAGGGCCTCCCTAAGTTGCTGAGGCTGGCTTTGAACCCGTGATCCTCCTGCCTCAGCCTACTGATCCTCTGGGATTATAGGCATGCGCCCTGCACCTGGCCCTGAACAGGGGTACTAGGAGCACATGGGCTGCCCCATTCCCAGTGTCCCGTGCTCTCTCTCCAGGCTGCACCTGCCTCTACCTTTGCCCACCTCCTGGAATGCCCTTCCACCCTTGCTTCTCAGACAGTGCAGAGGCTTCCCAGTGGAGACCCACCTGCAGCCTGAGGGCTGGGCCGACCCCTGTGTGCTCCCAGGAGGCCCAGCGTCTCCTTTGCCCTGGCGCTGTGGGGCGGCCTTGCATGGAGCCAGGCATTGTCCTCTGGCCCTCCAGAGAGTGAGCCTCCTGGGAGGCAGGCAGGAAGGAGATACTTGCTTCGAGTATTACATTAGGGAGGGACCAAAATGTGCCTTCCAGAAATCCCTTCTCCAGAAATCCCACTCAGGAAAGCAACAGGACGACCCGTGAGATGGATCATTTTTCATCCATCTTTTCATTTTTAATATTCATTTTTCACTCTGAGTCACAAAGCTATTTTATCACAGAGTCACATATACTTTCTACGATTGCTTTCATTTCATTGAAAATCTGTTGTGACAAATGCATGATGGAGGTAGCACAGAGGAACTCAGGACGGACGGCAAAGAGACACTCAGGAAGGAAGGAGACTGCAGCTTCCAATCTGAACACCCCATGCAGCCTTCCCCGGCACCCCCAGACCTGTCTCCCTCTACACCTGAGTTTGTAAGAGGTCCAGTCAACCTTAGATTACCCTGCTCATTGTGCCCAAGTGCCTGGTTAGCTTCCAGCATGTAGCTTTAGGCTGATTAAAAGAAGCCTCATGAGAGATACTGTTGGGGACCCCCTAATGTGGTCATCAACTAGTAATGTCAACCTGAAGACTCTGGGAAGGACCAGGCCACCATGACAGGCTCGGGTCCCTGGGATGGAAGGAGCCCAGCTCATGGAGCTGATGCCACCCCTCAGCTTCTCATGTCCATTCACAAGGTCTCCTTTAAGGGAAGAGGCCTGAGCCCCCAGGCAGCCTCACCCTCGGGTACCCAGGCTCCCTTCCCTTTGAGCACGGATCCTGCTTTGTCGCTTCCCTGGATACATCTGTTGGTGCCTCTTTTGAGTGTCCTGAAGTTCCTTCTGTGGTGTCAATCAAGAACCTGCTGGAGCTAGCCTCCCACCGGGGACCTCCTCAGACCCCATACGGTGAACACATAAGTCCTCTTACCAAAACTCTCTCTAGGGCTTTACTCCATGTTTTTCTGTAGGTGATAATAGTTTTGTCTGCTTCTCACGGGGTTCAGGAAACTAAATGATTAAATATATCTAAAGTGCCTGGAGCAAAATCTGGCTCCTTTATGCCCAAAACAAGTACTCGTTCCATGAAAGATGGAGTTTGGAACTACGGGCTCTGCTCTAGCCGTTACTCCTCACCCCGAATGTCCTGAGAATCGTGCTCCCTGGACCTGCAGCCGCCGCTGCTGTGCACGCAGCCCCTCTCTTCCTCTCAACCATTCTTAACAGATGCAACTGAGCTTGAGGTCAGGAAGATGGAGATGTGGACTCTTCCCAAGTCCTGAATGCTCAGCTCCTGGGTCCTGTGGCCAGGCGCTGTTCAAGTGCTTTTTTTACTTCACATAACAGAGGAGCAGAGAAAGGACTGCTGTCATCCCTATTTTAAGATGAAGAAATTTAGACTCAGGCAGATTAAATAACTTTTCTAAGTTCGGGTGGCAGAGTTGGGCTGAGCCTCAGCTGGCTGGCTCCAAGTCCTGCCCTGGCTTCTTTGAGTCCAGGAGGCCCAGGAGTTCCCTGTCTCAGCAGCCTGGGAGTCGAGTGACCTCAGCTGTGCCCCAGGAGTCATCATCAAACCTGGGTTCTCTCTTCCCAGACATCTGCCACATGGCCAGCTGGACCAGAGAAGGGAAATGAATTCTTTTTAGTCACTCTGGACTGAGCTGAAGGTGGGGTTGGCATCCACAGTACAGGGACTATTTGTTCCTATTTGTGTCGTCCTTGGAAAACTGAGTGACAGCTGGTGACAGTCAAGGGCCCCGCAAGCTCCCTTTCACAGAGTGTCTGGGTGACCCCTCACTTATTGGTCCCATGGACACTCCTGCTTGGCACACCTGGCTATAGAGGGTCAGCAAGCTCACTCTGCTGGAATCCGACAGGATGGTAGAATATGTAGCTAGTTTATTTCTAAAGGGATACTAGAAAACAAAAATTGGATTAGAAAAGTTGGAAGCAGAAAGGAGGATGTTCTAGAGCTGACATTTTTATAAGAATCTAAGAATTAGTATCTGGTTGGGAGGGTGGTTGCCCAGAGTGATAATTTACTTAAGTGTTGCAAATTGGAATGCTGATAATTAGATTTCACGTGTTGCTCATTATGCTTGTTGCTGAAATGTCCAACACCCTGCTGATTCGGATAAACATTAGAATTTTTTAACGTTGTAGCATGAAATTTTAGAAATTGGACCATGAATAGCGACACCGGGCTTTGTCTCCTTTTTTTTTTTTTTTTTTTTCTTTTTTTGCGGTGCTGGGGATTGAACCCAGGGCCTTGTGCTTGTGAGGCAAGCACTCTACCAACTGAGCTATACCCCTAGCCCTTGTCTCCTTTTTCGATTCACCAGTCTGGGCTCTGCCACTCCCTGTGCTCGTGTGCTCGCTGAGCCTTGGACTAAGTCCTGGCAAGATGCGTCCCTGCTGTGCCAGAACCCAAGCTCAGGCCCAGGGGGCGTTAGTGTCCCCCCTAGTGAGGCTTTGGTGATTAGATAATGCAGCAGATTCTGCACAGAGGGCGGGGCTGGCTGGGCTGTGCCCTGTCTTCAGGAGAGGACATGCTGCCTCTGCATGTGGCTCCGTAGTTGTGCTGGGCCTGCGGGGAGGTGGCGGGCAGGAGCTGGGCAGGGCAGTGCCACTGGACTCCTCAGGGCCCCCTGGCACTCCTGGAGGACCCCATGGGCTTCATCTCCAGGGGCTTCAAGGTCCCTAACTTGTGACTGTCCCCATTCTTGTGAGACCAGGGAATAACAGAGCCATTTTTGGATGTTTTGGTGAGATCGCGCGGTTGAATCGGAGTGCCAGACATCTGAGGATGTCCTTATGGAGACTTTCGTGTTTTAGGAATGGGAGTCTCTACCCTCCTCGTGCCCGTGGTCACCTGCTGTGTTCAAGACCCTCAGATTCGGCCTAGCCTGGCTGCAGATGAAGCCGTTCCCAGAATAGGAGCTGCGGGAGGAGCTCAGACGCTGCCATCCTGACTGTCCCTCTGTCCTTTGGCTCCACTATGTAAAGAGAAATGTGTAATTTCTTATTTGGACAAAATCAACACAATAAAAACATCTAATGTGAATACAAAGTGCAGTCCATCACCATGAGGTGCGGGAATCGTCAAGGAGACCATCCAACTCCAAAAAAAGCGACCCCCAGGCGCTGCACCAAGACCTCGGGTGTTTCCCCGCCAGATCCACCTGACCCTGGAAAGGAGGGACCAGTGGCCTCCTTTGCCCCTCCTGCTCTCCTGGAGAGAGTTCACTTCATCCCATGAGAGACCTGTTAAAATCCAGGGGCTCACTGTCACTCAGCAGAACCATGGACCCCTTTTCCTTCCCCTGGCTGTCATTGTGTAACTGTGGGGCTGCAAGGCAGGCAGGATGCCTCCATCCATGTCACTCTGAAGTCCGTGACCTTCACATTGTCCAAATGGACCGGTTACCCAGGGTACGTGCCTGTCCAATTTGAATGTGAATTCTATATTCATTTAGAAACTACTTTTATTTGGACACTGTGTTCTTCCATGATTGACCCTTCATTCCTGCCTGGGAGGGGAGACAGGGCCATCTGATCTGGGATTTGAGGCTTTGACGTGCCTCCCTGACCAGTGGATGGATGGAAGGTCCTGCTCTCAGCTGGTGGTGGACAGACTGGCCCCTGGGGACATGAGTGGCTTGCTGGCAGAGACCAGACCCTGGGAAGGAGGCCAGGGAAGGATTGCAGATGGGAGCAGTGGAGGAGGGAACAGCAAAGGAGGCCAGAGGGCCAAGCGATCAGGTAGAAGCCATGCCACAGCAGGTGTGGGCAGATGCCAGAAATAGTGGCCCAGGGACTCACTGTGCCACTGTGAGGTGTGTTCACCAGGACCTGTGACTGGGAGACTCTCTCAAGTCCACCCAGCTGTCCTTGTGCCCAGGTAGGATCTTCCTTTGGCTTCTCCACCAGGGGCACACCAGGGCCCAGGGCCCTGACTTCCTGGTTGGAAGTTCTGATTTCTTTGCCATCCTGGTGGGGGTTCTTGGGCCTCACCAAATGCTCTGAGCTCTGCCCTCACCTTCCCTCCAGCACCTCTGCCTGGCTGACAGCTGCTCACGCCCCAGGTCAGCTCAGGGCCCATCCCCTTGTGAAAGTCTTAGTGGTGATCTGTGCCCTTAGTTGTCATCTGAGTTGCAACTGAATTATTTCTTGCAAGAAAAAATGAACGGCAATAGGAACCAGGACCCAAAGTGGCAGAAGAGGGAGAAGCCCTCAGCAGACACCTCACGGTGCCACTACAGCCTTTGGATTTCAAGCATTACCTTAGAATGTGGAAATTTGAAAAATCTATTTTACTGTAATTTGTAGAAATTCTGTCTTCATTTTTCTGAGATGAGTATGGAGGACCACAATCGGAACACGTCCTGGGTCTGCTTGGTGTCATGTATTACCACTAGGATCGTCAAACAATCCATTTCCTGCTTGCAGCCCTGTGTGGGAGGTGCCACCGTGACCGCTTTACAGGTGAGATCACCGGGGTGGTAAAAGATTGGCGCAGATCGGGCCAACGAGGCCACAGCTGAGCGGGATTTGAACACATTAGTCACTGCACGGGTTTTAGCACAAAAATTGTCACCTAATTTCCAACCCCCATTTCATATTTTACTAGATGGAAAAAAATGGTTCATGTTAATGTGACGAAAAATGGCTACTGAGAGGTTCTGGGGCACGTGTTTTTTGTTGTTGTTGTTTTGTTTTGTTTTTAACAGCTTTGGAACTTGACTTTCTCAGCACCTTAAGGAATTCGAGTCAAGTTAGTTTTGAAATGATTGGCTTCTGCCTCTCCCGATGAAGCAGGCCCCTTGCCAGGCGGGATATGGTCTCACCTTTTGGAGTGCTCACAGACTTGCATCCTAATTTCCATCCTCATTTCCATTCTGACTTTATAATTCTGGAATGCCAATGGACAGCTGCATGAATAATTTTGTTCACAAACAAAGATGCAAATACTTGAAGAGAAAATAGAGCTGTTTTGGAGAATGTGTCAGGACTGGACAGGATTTGCTCTCCTCCAGATTCTCATCATGATCTTTTTAATTTGCTGCCTCGTCACTTGCTCTAAATCATACTTGTCGTGTCTTTTTTTTCATGGATCTGATCGACTAAGATAATTATCAAAGAAACCCACATTTTAATGGCGAGGTGTTGTAGGGTGCTGTCTCCAGCTGCTCTTCTTATCTTTTTGTTTGTTCCACGTAACAGAAGCACTTTTAAACATCAAGCCAGATATGATTGCTTTGTTTTATTGCTTATTCAACCAAAAATAAATAGAAGGTTTAATGATATTGGTTGGATTCCAAATACCGAATGACATTTAAGAAATATCACTCTTGAAAAAACAAAACAAAACAAAAAACCCCCCCAAAACAAAAAAAAAACCCTCCTCTGTGGAAACTGGAGAGGAGAATGGAAAGAAATGTGTGTGTGTGTGTGGGGGGGGGGGGGGGGGCATCTCCTGGACATCAAAGGCAACTGAGTAAAGCACAGAAAAGGGACCAGGGCAGGGTGGGAGGGAGCAAAAGGGGGACTACTGGCAATGACATTGGTCAGATGCACGGTCGTGCTGTGTGCATGTGTGACTGTTTAACAGTGAATCCCAGCATCGTGTGCCATTGCCGTGCACCAATAAAACTATGAAAGAGAAAAAAACGACCACAGATACCAAACAGAAGAAAGACGGAATCATTTCATATTTCCCTGAATCCATTTGTCCTTTGAACCATTAGGGGGCGCTGATCCTCAGTGAGCACCGAGCCAGCATGTCATGGACTTCACCTTCATTATTACCACAAAAATGCCTAAAGTGACTAGTATCCCATTTTGTAAATGAGCAACCTGAGTCTTAAAGAGGTGCGGTCCTGCCCCAGGCCTTACAGGGAGTGCACCTTGGAGCCACATCTGGGCCAGGAGGCTGGGGCTGGAGGCCTGGGCTTCTCCCCAGGTCACCTCCTGTGCCTCACCCTCAGTGTCAATCCAGGTAGCCTGTCTTTAGAACAATAACCAATAAATAGCTTGTCATTAGTAGAAGCAGTCTTTTTCTTGGCAAACTCCTTTTATCATAGTCTTCCCTCTTACCTGCCGTACTGTTTTCTATGGTTTCAATGACCTATGGTCAACCTCGGTCTGAAAAGATTAAATGGAAAATTTCAGAAATAAACAACAACATAAATCTTAGATAACGTTTATTCCATTACATTGTACTTGTTCTATTTCTTTACTGTTAATCTCTTTCTGTATCTGACTTATAAATTAAGCCTTCTCTTAGGTATGCCTGTAGGATGTGTTGAGTTTGATGCTAGCTACAACTTCAGGGATCCAGGGGGCTGGGGGGATCTTGGGACACATCTCTTATAGATAAGGGGGCGCTACTATAATACTAATTCACTTGTTAAGTTTTTACTATGATCAGACAAAGAAGTGTAAAATGTGATTCCTTCCCTCAAGGAGCTCACAGGCCAGTGGGGATTTGTAATATACTAGAAAACCTAGTAAAATGGTGGTTCAGACATCGATTGGTGTCCTGCAGTACGATTCTGATGCTCATGCCCTGGACTTAGTCCCAGACTCCACAGATTTAAAGTGTCCCACATTAGACGCCAGCAACACTCCAGGAATCCCCAGGTTACCCACACTTCTGAACAACCGGTTCAAAGTGTGAGGGTTCCTGGAGCCTTTTCAATTTTGTTCATCTGCTATAACAATTCACAGAACTAGGAAACACCTACAATTACTCTCTTTACAAATGGTATACATCAGAACAAACCAGGAAGGCACACAAATGGTTGAGATCTGGGCGAGTCCCAAACATGCAGCTTCCAGGTCCTTCCCTGGGAACGCACTGTGGGTTCGTCATCCCCTCCGTCCATCAACACGCTAACCAACCAGCAAACTTCATGGAACATCCATGTCCCCAGCTGTTATTGGGGTTTTATTACATAGACATGATTGAATCCTTGGCCACATGTTTTAATTCAATCTCTGCCTGTCCCTCCTAGAGAGTGGGAAGTTGAACTTCTCAAAGACTCAACCATCCAATCAAATGGCTGCTCTTTCTGGCATGGGCCACCTTCATCCTGAGCCATCTCCTGAGCATCAGCTCTGTTGTTGTCCAAAGAACTTCTCTCTCTCTCTCTCTCTCTCTCTCTCTCTCTCTCTCTCTCTCTCCCTCTCTCTCTCTCCTTTCTCTTCCTCTCTCAGGTTTTAGAGACTTTCAGGAAGCAGCCAAAGTCTTTATTATACCACAGACTATCCTCTGGCTTTTAGTGTAGAATCCCCCAAATTCGGAGGATCTAGTGAGGGTTAGGGATAGAAAGCACTTAACTCAATATTCTAATTCATTTGCTTATCATCAGTTATATTCTTACCAATAATGCTGGGGTTTGACCATATTGCTAAAATGTAGATATAGCTTGAAAGATAAGTCAAAGACGCTGCTCTGTCACTAGAATCTCATTCAATCATTAATAATGAGTCTGGTCTATCATCATACTGTCTAACCAGGATGTCTCCCAGGGTGCAGCCTCTCAGGCTTGCAGGGTTCCATTCACTTCTCTCAAGTTCCACAACAGGAGTGCGTTCAGTCCATGGCTCTACCCTCCCCCAGCATTGGTGTCCTTGAGCTAACAGACAATAGCACGTCTTGCTCTTAGAGGTGTTTAAAGCACTAGTGTCACATTGAACTTCTCTCACTGTCTAACCCAGTTGTTCTTTATCACCATCAGGTAGTATTTCTGCTTCTGTCCAGTCATCCCCAAACCTTCCACACTTGGAAGGGGTTCAGCCATGGTGTGGGTCTAGATTGCTGGTGGTCACACCAGCTTAGCAATGTGTCCCCCACTGAGTCCACTCCCACTCATATAGGGTATGGTTACCTAAGTACTGTACTAGTGGGTGTTTCCACTATTAGGCAATAGGTCTGCGTTCCCTGTCAACCCCAGTTTTACCAGCTGAGATACAAGTCTGCTCCTTCCAGTCCTTCAAAATTTTGACATAAAGGACCAAAAGCATAGTTACAGTTTTTGCTTGGACATTATCTCTGCTTCTAGTACTTATGGTTGTAGCCCTGGGCTTGGGACCACTGCAGCATGTAGGTCGGAGAAGTTCGAGGTGACGTGGGGAAGAAAAATGTCTAGTCATGTTCACACCACGGGAGTCACAGAGGATATTTCAATTAATTTCTGGTCACAAGCTAATAATTGTCCTTCAAATGGAATCTTTCTATTCCAAAGTCCCAGGAGTTGTTTCTGGGAGGTGCCCACAGGCTGTTGCCATAGCTCCAGTCCACAGTCCACACAGGGCTCGTGGACAGAGAAACTGCCTCACCCAGAACCTCAGTTCCTTGTCTCTAATGCATACGGCCAGGCAATTGGTTGGTTCCCACTTACCATGTCCAGTTACTGCTGCCTGAAGAGCAGATCTTACAGGTCTTCTGTTTTATTTGCTGGGTAGGAGCAACGTTCCCCAGTCAGACACATCGTCTGTCTTCACAATACATCCAGGTAGGGACACAAGGATTCACGTACAGCCTGTTGAAACCTCGCATTGCCATCCAAGCTTTCCTTACGTCAGTAGACCTTGCATTTCCATATGCTCTCAATTTAACTGCAGCTTCTGTTAGGGCTCAAGCAATGTGGTCTTGTTTCTATTATCCATGGGGCTCATGTGTCAAGGAGTTCCAGAAGCTTCTATTCTGGTCATATCACCTATTCGTGTATATAACACTTTGAGTTCCAGCAGGGGGTCAGGCCAAGGGACTCTGGTTTCTGCAAATTTTATCTTGATTAATCTGGCCATTGTCCCAGACTGGATTTCTTATTGTAACCTTTGTTTTATGGCTTTTGAAATTCCTCCAAACTGGGGTAAGTAGAGTAGATTCATTTAAGGCCCTTTCATGGGACACCTGCCAGGCGGGGACCAGCAGGGACTCCCAGCAGGACCCCTAACCTCCCAAAGCTCTACATTAAGGCCTTTGATTTTACCCCATTAACATCTGATTTATTCACCTGATTTCTATTGACCACCTAAACTTTTCTCCCTTGTTGAAATGAGCCCCTTGATTCTCCTGTCTTTGTCCTCTTTTTTTTTTTTTTTGTTAAGAAAGACAATTCTTTTTGTTCATCTAGAAGAGATTGAAGAGGAAATGGATACAGAAAATCTACAAAGGCTCCTTAGACTGTTGCTTGATTTTGCAAGAGTAGTGAAGATCCTTGGGGTGTCCATGCAGAAGGGACCCACTTAATCTTGAGGAATGAGTATCCTGATCCTCACAAAGCATGGCTTGAGTACAGAACACCAACTGCTTCATCTGTGGGGTTCCAATTCACATTTATGGGGGAGAATCAGAGAGCCCCTTCTCAGGGCCAACGACTACACAGTGCCTTTCCGTCTGCCTACCAGGCCAGCTGGGCCCTGGAAAATGACGGGCCATAGGTCTGCTTTGTGTGTAGTGATGTGTTGTTTTCCCATAGTGAGCGAGGGCTCCTCTATCAGAGAGTGTAACATATTCTGTGGATTTAAGGCAGGCAGAGCTGCAGGTAAATTGCTTTAAAAAAAAGAAAGAAGGAAAACTTGTGGGGGTCAGCACAGAGGGCCCAGTGTATAGAATCACTCCCTCAGCCTCATGTTCCCACACTTAACACCTGTCTGCTCCCTATCAACAGGCTCAATTTCACACCACGGGTGACCCTGTGAGCCCTCAGGGACCAAAGTTCCCTCACCTTCTACTCTTCATCCTTTCTATTCCCAAACCATTGCTGGCATCCAAGGCCAGAGGTCTCACTCTTGTGGTTCCAACAAACCTGGTCTGACCACTCATCCCAAACATGAAGCTGAAAGGTCATGGTGAAAAGCAAGACAGGAAGTTTTGATTGATGTGTCCATATTGGGAAGGCCAAGCCAGACCCAGCCTCTCAGCCCTGTCTTCCGGTGCTGACAGGAACCTTTGGGTCTAAATAGAGGAAGGACAGGCAGAGGCCAGAGGTGTGCATCACTCAGCAGCCCTGCTCAGGCTGAGTTCTGGTTGCTCACTCCCAGGGCTGGTTCTGGGAGGAGCTGGCTCTGCAGAGGTCCTTAGCACCTGAGGGGACATGTCCACCTGCTGCTCAGGATGTTTGTCTATCAGACCTGTGATCCTGGAAGGGGGCGATGACTTGGGGCAGCACCCCAGGGTCTGAAGCAGGCAGCTGCAAGTCTTGCCTCAGTCTTCAAGGGGGACGAGAGGCTAGGCCAAGTTAGGGCCAGTAGACCTGTGTTACTAGCTTGTAGCCGAACACTCCTCAAATGATGGACATGCCTGCGTGCAGAGCCGAGCAGGAATGTGACCTAAAGTTGAAGGTGATAAAGGAGACAGGTAAAAAAGGGAGAAGTCAGAGATGCCAAGCTAAGAGTCCCTGCTTCTAGCAAAGGCAGCTTCTCCAAATCCCTGTGATAAAATGTGTTTCAGTGAGTTGGTGTTGTTTTAGTGAGTATCTAATTTTTGGCACCCAAATGGAAGAAAAGCATTTATTTTTCTGTGGAGAATCTCAATGGAGGAGTTAAAGCTGACTTCCTGCAGAAGTAGAATTTAATTTGGGATTTGTAGTATTCCAGCTGCATGCATGTAAGGGAAGGTCAGTCCACGGCACAAATGTGAGGAAAGGTTGGTTGAGGCGGCTCCAGGGGATTGGGGCAGGAAAATAAGGGGCACAAGTGGAAAACTATGAGCAGTGATGTTGGCTGGGGGCTGGAGCAGGTGGGGCAGGATGTAGGGAGCCATACTGGAGGAGGCATGAAAAGCAAAAGCAAGACATTTAAAAAGTTATGTGTGCCCTGTGTGGTGGCGCATGCCTGTGATCCCAGCAGCTCAGGAGGCTGAGGCAGGAGGATCACTAGTTCAAAGCCAGCCTCAGCAACTTTTTGAGGCTGCAAGCAATGCTTCTGGGTTCAATCCATGTTTAAAAAAAAAAAGGCATGGTACAGTGGCACCTACTTCTAGGAGGCAGGAAGATCACATGTGCAAGGCAAGCCTGAGCAGCTTAGGAAGACCCTGTCTCAAATTATCACAAAAAGGTCTGCAGCTCAGTGAGCTAGGCCCTGGGTTTGATCTCTAGTACAGAAAGGAAAAAAGGAAGAAGAAAGAAAGAAAAAGAAAAAGAAGACATTGGAGGAAAGTCAATGATCATTTAATCTTGTGTCATTCCTCAAATGTATGTAGTACTTTTAAAGCAGTAATATGACATTCATGAGTGTCAATTAAATATTAAAGCCAGTATATTCTTTACTAACTCCAAACAAATCCTGATTAAACTTATCTATATCTTTCATGGGGTTTTATTAATAGTAGTAAATCCTTCAGTGATCTAATACATTATAATGACAGTTGACATTTGCAGGGTGTCTATGCCTATCTATTTGCACATAAATTAATCACCAAGTACCTGAGGCCTTCAGCTAGTCCCGAGTAGGAAGGTCAGGGCAGTCCTGCCTCGCTCCAGTCTTCTCCCTGCTGATTTTACACTCCTTAGTTCTAGTTCACATCAGAGACCTGGAAGTCAGCTTATAAGGCACCATTTTAAGTGAGAACAGAACTGACCCTGGAGCTGCGGAATAATCTGCTCCAGTCCTGGCAGCTGAGATGTGACCAGCAACTCTGGTCTCTGATGCTCAAACTGCAGAAGTTAATAGGTCTTGATAAATAAAATATACGAATTATGTTAATGGAAAGTTATGTTAATGGAAAGTAATTAGGAAGTTCATATCCTGACAAGTACTTTTTCCCTCTGAAGACCATAGTCCCAATCTTCCCTGTTAATAACCCAACCTCCAGTTCTGGTGATTTGAAACCACAGCCAAGAGAACCGGGGGCCGGGACTGTCGCTAGGGAGCAAGCCGTCACGGTGTGGGAGTGAGGGAAGTAGAGTCTGGTGGTTCATCTAGTATTAAGCCTTAATTAGATTAATTGTAGCCCTTCCCTTTTGCCCACCCTGATTCTAAAATCAGCCAATCACGGAGGTCGTAATCCAGAACTCTCCAATCAGAGTAAGGGCAGCTCTGCCTTAGGTTGCAGATGAAGACAGGCTGGCTGGGCGCGCAGGCGCGCTGGCTAACCAGGTGCCGAGTGCTCCCTGCTGCGGTAAGTGAGGGTTTGCTCACCCACCCACTTTCAAGCTCGCATGTGAGTTCTGTTGTATTTCTAACAACAGGAAGGAGAGATTTAAAATTGGGCACTCACAGTTGTGACGCTTTCACGCACTGCCTTTGCGTGTTAATGACAGCACATTAGAGGGCAGAGCTGGACTTCACGCACTCTCTGTCACATACACTCCTCCCGCCGTGTCTGCAGGTTCTGCATCTGCAGAGTCAACTGCAGATCAAAAGCGTTTTCTAAGTGTGCCTGGGCACGTGCAGACTTTTTCACATCCTTGTCCCCTAAACAATACAATGTAATAACTATTTACATAATATTTGCACTGGATTAGGATTAGGTATAAGTAATATAGAATTGACTTAAAATATATGGGAGGATACATGTATGTTCTATCCAAGTACCACGCTGATTTATATAATGAACTTGAGCATCTGCAGATTTTGGTATCCAAGGGGCATCGTCGAATCAAACCCGCAGATACCTGGGGATAACAAGAAGCATGGACGTCTTTTGCTGCAAATTCAAGCAATAGTCCTGTACAGCACGAATAAAGAACATTTGTCAGCTGGGTGGGTGGTGTATGCCTATAATCCCAGCAGCTTGGGAGGCTGAGGCAGGAGGATGGAAAGTTCAAAACCAGCCTCAGCAAAAGCAAGACCCTAAGCAACTCAGTGAGACCATGTCTCAAAATAAATAAATAAATAAATAAATAAATAAATAAATAAATAAATAGGTCTGGGGATGTAGCTAAGTGGTTAAGAACCCCTGGGTTCAATCCCTGGTACCGAAACCAAACAAAACAAAATTTGTCATAATTAATGGACTTTGTAGCAAACTGTCCTGTGGTGATGAACATCCAGGAACCCAAGGAGAAGGAATAGCTCTCAGAAAAAGGAGCCCAGGAAAGAGGAAATTCAAGTGGGCTTTCTGCTTCTATCTTACCCCCTATAATGACCAAGACAACATTTTGAATGTTGTGCTTATAAACAAGAAGCCTCTGGCCTGATAACATTGTCAGCTCAGTCACCATTTCCTCAGGAAAACTGGCAGCTGTATTTCTACATTGGAGGAGTCACACGTCTAAGGAGATTTTTATGTCAGTAATAACCTGGGATTGAGGTGGGATGAGGAAACCAGGAATCTACACCATGCTGTTCTAATTCAATACACTCAAAAATCATTTGAGATGAAAGCCTGAGAGTCAATGGTGTTTAAATCAGCTAACGGGCTATGGCTTTGTAAGATCTGAGGGATTTAATTCTAACTGCTGGAGCAAATGCCCTGAGAAGATCAGAACCACTGGACTTCAGTGCTGAAGCAAGGTGAGAGAGCCAGGGATGCTCCTGAATCCCTAACTCCGACTGAACGCCATCTTGGTATGCAGAACACAGAATTTCTTTACTGTGATCTCTCATCATATTTCTCCACTATATCAAGCCCTGATGAAACCAGTTGGCCAACCCAAGCCTTCCCTCTGCCACCCACATGTAGCTGAGCAAATCAGATATCATGAGACTCGAATTGCAAGCATTTTGGGGGGGAGGTGCCAGAGATTGAAGTCGGGCACTCAACCACTGAGCCACATCCCCAGCCCTATTTTGTATTTTATATAGAGACAGGGTCTTACTGAGTTGCTTAGCAACACCTTGCTTTTGCTGAGGCTGGCTTTGAGCTCTCGATCTTCCTGCCTCAGCCTCCTGAGCTGCTGGGATTACAGGCCTGGCTTTTTGTAAGCATCTTCATGCATACATGGATGTGTGTCTCTTTTTGGTCAGCTTGAAGTACTTTAATGGTGGGCATTGTGTTCTCAGCTGATGTCCATAGTCCTCTCTCAGGGACACAGTGTGTCCTCCATGATGCCTGAGTTGTTTCCATGCTGGTTGACCCAACAAAGTTACTTCGGCATCCGTGTCTGTTAAAGCATGGTTGAGCACTTGATTTGGAACAGTGTGGATTCTCGATAAGTTTGTGCTGGCTAGATCCAAGCCTCACATGGGAGCTGCTCTCCCAGCTGGGTGGAATGACCCAAAAGTGCTGCAGAATTAGGGAGAGGGTGTCAGCCATGTGCGTGGCAGCCGGCTACAAGCCTTCAGCCAGGTCCTAAACAGCCATAAAACTGAAGATTAAATGAAATAAGTTAGAATGGAAAGAAAAATCCAAGATATGAGGGGAAAATGAGGGAGAACCACATGCAGTCAATGCCAAAGAGTTTGCAAAGTGTTGTGGGATGTGAATCTCGGACGGTTTCTAGAGCTGGCAACCTGCAGATTGCACCACCAAGGTTCACGTTCTGAAAGGTGCTGTGATCGTGGACAAATGCACAACAGCTGTTTAATCTAGCACAGGAGTAGGTAGGCATGGTGTGTATGCCTATAATCTTGTAGACTTGGGAGGCTGAGACAAGAGGATCACAAGTTCGAGGTCAGCCTCAGCAATTTAGCAAGGCCCTCAGCAACTAAGTGAAACCCTCTCCCAAAAACAAACAAACAAAAAACATAAAAAGGACTGAGGATATAGCTCAGGGGTAGTTCTGCCTTTGGGTTCAAACTCTAATACAACCACCAAATCAAAAAAAAAATCAAAAAAAGTCTAGTGAACTAGTGAATCTGATCCAGCTTCAAAACTCTCTTGCTCAAATTCATAATTCGAAGAGACTTCAAATGTAAACATTTGCAGGTACTACTTTACAAAGTTCATTTTTTTTTCCCTGAAAATTTTGAATGAGTAGCCACTACCTGGGCCTGGATCTAGGGCTCAAATATTAAGGGAAAGAAACCGTGTCCTAAAATATTGGCTGTGTGTCGTAGTCCACTGAGGATTCTTTCTGACTACAAGGTAGATGGCAGAAGGCTCCGCACTAAAATGAGCTGCAAGGCTGACGGCTGGCAGTCCCTGGCACTGCGACCTGGCCCAGGAGCAGCTGCAGGCGGAGACCTGGGCTGAGGAGCAGGAGACTGTGGAGGGGAGCAGAGAAACCTGTGTGATGGGCTGAGCATCTCCTGTGAGGAGCCTGGCAACATTGGGCAGGTCTGGGAAAGCATTGGCTGGTGACGTTCCTACCAGCACACATTCCGTCAAGGGCTTTGGTCACATCCTGGGTCTTTCTACTCATATGCTGTGTTAACTTTTCACCACTGCGACCAAACTATCTGACAAGAACAACCGAGAGAAGGGAAAGGTTACTTTGGCTTACGGTATTTCAGAGATCTCATCCATGGTTGGCTGCTCTAGGCCAGAGGTGCGACAGAAGAGCTTGGTGGAAGGTCATGGCAGAGAAAAGCAGCTCAGAGCATGGCCACGAGGAGGCACCAGGAAGGGGTGCGAAGACAGGCCAGGGACATATGTAGTCCACAGCCACACCCCCAGTGACCTCCTTCCTCTAGCTAGTTCTATCTCCCAGTAGTCCACTCAGCTGTCAATGGATTAATCCATTTACTGGATTAATGGATTAATTCACTGGTGAGGTCAGAGCCCTAGTCATTGTCTCAAGGCCTCACCTCTGATCCATGCTGCTCTAAGGGCCAGGCTTCTAACACGTGAACTTTTAGGGACATTCCACACCCACCAAACCTCAGCATATATTCTCTCTCACCTTACCCCACATCTTAATGATAACGGCTACAGAATCTTTAACTCAAGAGGAAAAGTTTGTGTATAGTGTTTAAATGGGTGAATGACTCTCCTCCCTTCCTCTCCTGAAGAGAGAGAGAGAGAGAGAGAGAGAGAGAGAGAGAGAGAGAGAAGCCTCCCAGTGACCTTTTACCATTCAGTTGCTACCAATCCTGATTTTAAGCAGTGGAAGGTAAAAAGTGAAGTTGGAAATTAACTATACCTTTATATTTTATACTTTACAGCTGCCAGATAGAAAGGAAGGAAGGAAGGAAGGAAGGAAGGAAGGAAGGAAGGAAGGAAGGGGAAAAAAAGGGAAAAGAGAAAAGAGAAAAAGGATGAATTCAGGCTCTCAATCTGACTTTATCTCTTTTATCTCTATCTTAATCATGAGATTTTGGCCATAGTTTTTCACTTTAAATACACACACACACACACACACACAATTCGTGGAAAAGTGGTAGTGTTTTATACAGATCATCTGTTTATTTGTTAAATTGTTTAATTCAATATGCCTCTTTCTTTTTGCCTTCCAGATGGGAATATATCTACTCAGAGAGAGGACTTGGAATGAGGTGAGGTCATACCATTTTAAGGAAAGGGAAAGTGATGCCCAGCAGATCGTCACACGGGACCAGGGACAGCCCTCTGCACTGTACAGAGGCTTGCCTCTACTTCAGGGGTTCTAGACTCCATGTGGCTAGTTGGAGTGCAACAGTTTGACTCCTACAATTTGAGCTCCTGCTTTGATTACTTACTGTTAGTTAACTGCTAGTGGGATGCTGGAGGTGGGGGTGACTGGGGCTGACATGCTCTGAGGTGATGGTGGGACATCGTGATGGAAGGAAGGGTGTGTGGAGAAAGCTGCTCCATTCATGGCAGCCAGGAAGGAGAGAGAGAGAGAGAGAGAGAGAGAGAGAGAGAGAGAGAGAAGATCCCCCCAGTGACCTACATCCCCCCACACCCTGCCTGCCTACAGTTACTGAACCATCAAGTGAAGTCCTCCACAGAGGTCACAGCTCTGTCATCCGATCGTTCAATCTCTAGACATCCCTGCAACCTCTCACACTTGAGCTTCGGGGCCTCCTCATATTCAGGCCATAACAGCCCAGCAGGGTGTGGCTTCCCAGTCCAGCAATGGTGTGGATGTGGGGAAGGAGGGAGAGTGCGGAGCCTGGCTGTGTGCTCAGGGACTCTCCCGTCTCAGAGGAGGCTGAGCTGTGCCCACGGGCAGTCCCCGTCCACCCCACTGTGTCCCCAGCCACAGTCAGCATGATGGAGCAACCAGACTGGAGGGCCTCCTCTCCAGGAAGGACAGTGCTAGGGGAGGAGGGAGAAGGGCTGGCTCTTCTCTTCTCTACCCACTGCACTCTTACCATGAACTCTCTGTTTTGAGAGCTGCTGTCGTCCGTGTTCATTGGTGATGCTTGGGAGATGAGCGCTTCAATCAATATGCAGTAAGTCCTTTTGGAAAACCAGAAACTTCTCCAAAATTTATGCTGAGATAAACACAGCCAGGAACTTCAAGGTCAAAGAGTCCTCATGTTAAGTACAATAGATGAATGTTGGACTTGTGGCCATAATATAAACACTGTGGTGAGACTTTAGAAAAAAGAGCAAGAAAAAAAATTCTTGAGCATTTCATGTCATTTGACAGTATATTCCTACTCATGGTCTGGGACAGTGCTGCCCAGAAAAAGATCCCAAAAAATAAAACATTGACATGGTTTCCATATAAAAACTGTGGGAAAAACTTGAGAGAAGTCCACTCCCATCCCTGGTCCTTACCCAAACTTCCTTTTCTCACCCAAACTTCGTTGCATACTTGTGGCCTGTGTTTGGATGGGCTGAGGGACCCCCACGGGAGTATGCAATGCTGTTAGCTACCACCATATGCCTCTCTGTGCAGGGGGCACATGCAAACACCCCCCCTGCGCCCCAGAAAATGGTAAGAATGACTGCTTTCCCTCAGCCTGCTCAGTGCAGCGTGTCAGTCTCTCCAGTGAAGTACTGTGAACGCCTTTCCCTTTTAAAAGCACTAATGAATATTGCTGTCATTTAGATGCAGGGACCACGACTCAGTTGTTATTGCATCCAGTCACTTTTAAAATAACCTAATTTCAAGTTGTTTTTTATTCAGTGATGATCTATAACTAAGGGAAAATGCCATTATTGCTCCTTTCCCCAGCATTTTCACCTTTCATATGAAAGCAATGTTCGGACATTTCTTCTCCTAAGATTCTAGTGGGTGAGAGAGGGTAGCAGCTTGACAGAGAAGCGTGTCTACATGGCGGGGTGCGAACTGCGGGAATCCAGCCGAAAGTTCAGAGCAGGAGAGAGATGGAAAGAAGTCAAAGTGTGATCACCTATTGGTGGTTATAAAGACAAAGTTAATCTACAAACCCTCCAGGGTAAGCTCCCTAAACCTGTTCATGCAAGGCTACCTGATCGTCTCTCTCTCTCTCTCTCTCTCTCTCTCTCTCTGTCTCATGCATACACACCTATGCACACGAGCATGTGCATGTGTGCACTTTTATGTGAGTTAATCAATACGCTAATCATTTTAGTATTTTATTTGCAAGTAGACAGAGTTCTTTATGCACACAGATTTGTCAGAGACCAAAATATTTTTATTGGCAAATCAGCCTTACATACAGAGAATTCATTATTCCATTTATCATAAAACTCTAGCACTTGCCCTTTTATTTAGGAACTATGCTGTAAGCAGTTGTCAGAAATAATGGATCAATGTCAGAGGCAGATTTTCCACACCAAGCGTGGCATGTCCTATCTGCTCTCGTGGCTCGCCTCCTGTGGCCACGCTGTCATGGCAGCTCTGCCTTCCCACGTGGCTGCATCCACTGAACTTCAGGTGAGCTCTCCCTGGGAATGCAAATGTATTTTCTTTGTGTGTATGAAAAGGGCAAACACTCTTAGCAGCAGCCACATACATGGAAAATTACACATTTGACTTGCTGAAACATCTATATCAGGGAAGAAAATGTCGGGTAATTAGAAATCCTGGGAAAGCTCATGAATTTTTATATTCATTTCTGATGTGATTTCCTTTGAAAACCAGTGCTCAACTTTGAAAGTGTGTTAAAAATCAAAGCCAGGCTTTCTCTTTCCAGGCATGTGTCATGCTGGGCGCTGCCATTTATCTGTCAATTTTTGAACACTTTAGAGCTTTTAAAATGAACAAACTCTTATTGATCAACAACTTCATTATTTTTAGTCTATACTAATGAAATAATTCATTTTAACCCTAAAGCAATTCCCTGTCTGAGGGTAGATTACTGCTGGTGATGACAGATGCCTGAATCCCACACGTGGGGATCCTGCCACCTGAACAACCTTTGATCAGGGGCCTCTGCTGGATCTGGTTCCACCTCCTAGGAGTGACGACATCTAGAATATGTCCCACTTTAGATCCACGGAGTGTCACACTACAATCCCCATCCTAAAAGAAAAACGTGACACTTTTCCTTCCAAAAACAACGGCATGCAAATGAATGACAGAAAGTTTTGAATGAAAAGACTTCAGAGACCAGTAGGAGGGTAAAGAATGGGAAGATCAAGCTGGAATTTGAACAATGAGTGGACTGTCCTGTGATGGAGATATCTTGTGCCCACTAATGATGTCCTGTGATGAAAAAACCAGACCTGATTACAAAATGAAAGTATAAGAACATTTAGATGAAGAACCACTGCCTGGGGAAAGGGTTAAACGCCCCTCCTCCACTGTCAGCCTAACTTACCAGGGTCCTACCTGCTGATTATAAATACCTGTCTCTGGGAGTCTGACTCCTCCCTCTTGAAATGTATACACCCCTGCCAGGCTTTCAAGGCCAGAGAGTCCACAGATGCCAGTGAAGAATCATTTCATATCTTCTCAACTCTGTAGGAAGTAGCTGCATCACTTAATTGCTAGGCCCATTAACAGCTGTCTCATCCATAACCTTGCAGATTAGTTCCTAGAAATATTTCTCTTAGGGAGGAAAACTCAGGTCATCTTGAGCTACTGCTGCCCGTGGCGAGGGCCCCTTCATGATAACACTGCTAAGTGTTCCACTGTCTTTGTTCTGCGCCTGTGGTGGTCACGTAGCCCAAGAATTCAAGCCTAGCAATGTAATGGGTAAGAAATGGTGTCAGGGCTGGGCTGTGGCTCAGTGGTAGAGCGCTTGCCTAGCACGTGGGAGGCTCTGGGTTCAATTTCAGCTCCACATAAAAAAATAAACAAATAAGATATTCATCTAGAACGAATAAAAATATTTTTTAAAAAAGAAAGACATGATGTCAGATTTACTGTAAAAGCCCCACGTAAGCTCAGCTCAGGGCCCAGAACTTCAGAGCACCAGCTCTTCTGGGTTAGGGTTAGTGACGCTTGCTCTCTTGCTGAGCACGATTTCCACAATATTTCTAACAGCCTATAATCCAAGACGAGCAAAGAAAACGACCCCGACAACTTCAGAATCCACCTAAGGTAGAGATTTGACCAACTCTTCATAGCTGCATTGCTTTCACCCAGGCCCGATTCCTCAGAACACGTGGCTGAATGGCCGTGATTCAGCCATTTGAAACCAGTTTTCTCCATGCTGCAGGACATTCGTATTTGCCTGTACAAGCTAAGCTCTCCTTTCAGGATTCAGTGAGCACTTCCTGCCGCCGTGGGCCTGTGAATCATCTGTGAGTGACGGTCATCGCACACAGCCCATGGTGAAGGCAGCCAAGTGTAAAACTAATACTCTCCATTGATGTGTGCCCTGGGGGGTGTGAGACCATGTCGTCCCCTTAACAGGTGCCAGAAGCACCTGCAGGCTCGTCAACCCCAGGCCCGAGTTTTTCATTCAGCAGGGCTGGGGTGGAGCCTCCCAGCAGATGCGGAGGCGGTGAGTCCCAGACCGCACTTGGAAAAGTCCTAGGGTGGGAATGAAACCCAGTGGCTGCCGTTGACCTGTCTAGAGGTAAAACCAGGAGGTAGTAAAGGAGGTGTTCACCTGCACATGTGGGGTAAGTGTCAGAAACTCCCTGAGCAGTTCACATGCTCTTTCACCTCTTAGGCCTAAATTACACAGAAGACACAAAGCCCATGTCTAAGGAGGGGTTAGCTGACCGATGAACTAACTCATGAGTCTTTTGTTTACTTAAAAAGATCACAATTATGATGAGTCCTGTTTAACACAGTGTGAACAAAAGTTTGGAAAAACCAATGTTTCACATACTTACCATGTTAAGTGACATACATTGCCCACTCTTGATGAGCTAGGGGAGTCACCTGGAGTCATTCTGACAGAAGGTGATCCACCCACTCATTCAGGGCCAGATGGCAGGTCATTTCTAAAACAGGGGTGGATGATGGGGCCCTGTGGAGTGGGATGTATGCTCCTCAGCTTGAAACCACCTGGATGACTTCCTCCAGAGTCTGCCAGACATGTAGGTTTAGTTGATTAATTAATTAATTAATTAATTAATTAATTTTGGTACTAGGGATTGACCAGGTCACTGAGCCACATCCCCAACTCTCTCTTTTTTTAAAAATTTTTTTTTTTAAATTTTAGTTCATTGTACACAAATGGAGTACAACTATCGTTTTTCTGGTTGGACACAAAATAGAATCAAACAATTTTCATATTCATACATATACATAGGGTAAAGATGTTTGTCTCATTCTATTATCTTTCCTTCCCCGCCCCCTCCTCACTCCTCATTTTCCTCCTATGCAATCCATCCCTTCTCCATTCTTCCCTTACCTCCCCCTCTTTTTAAATTTTATTTTGAGACAGGGTCTCACTGAGTTGCTTAGAGCCTTGCTAAATTGTTGAGACTGGCTTTGAACTTGTGATCTTCCTGCCTCAGTCTCCAGAGTCCCTGAGATCACAGGAGACCTGTAGGTTTATTCAATGAGAATCAAAGGCACAGATCAATGGAGATAAAGACTCATAATGCACGTGTAGAGGCTGGTGAAAGCGTCATAAGCCACTGTGTCCACTGCAGCGCTTGGAGCCCAGCATTGCTGCTGTGCATCGACCCCATCAAGCAGCTCCTGCCGTTTCTCTGATAGACCATGTGCTGACTGTGTGGGTGCATCAGGAAGCCTCATCATGCCTGTTGGGTTGTATTTCCAGGCATATGGCCACCCCATAGAAGAGGAGTTACTGAGGTTGAATTATCCTCCCCACAAAGGGCAAGACAGGTCAACTCGCCTCTCAAACACAGGCACACCACATGGGTCTCCTCAAAGTCCCAGCCCACCCAGGAATACTCCCAGAACATCTCAGGGACAAAAGATGTTCTCATCTTGACCCCCAGAGATGCAAACTTCACCAAGTACAGTCTGAACATGTTACCATGATCCGTAGTCAAGAATAAACAGGTGCTTCCTGATAGCTGGACTTTGCAACTATGTCATTCCTCCTTGGAAAAGCAAGCTGGATAATCCACACGACATGTTGGTCGAGCTGCTTCTTGGTTCACGGTAAGCAGTCAAGAAAGTATAGCTGCCATGACCTTCTTATTTGAGTATCACAAGGGCAAAGTCAGCACTCCAAACTTCTGCTCTAGGCAGAAGTGTCTAGCAGGGAGTATTAATTATTTATTTTCCTATATACAATCTTCCAGGGCTTGCCAACCTGATTCCTATCCTAGTTGGACTGAGAAATTTTTTTCTACCATTTTTCATTTGAGATTTTTTGAAAATGACTGTTAAAGATTCCCCATCCTATTATTGCTTCACCACATTGACACTCTACAATTCCTCTACCTTAATTTATAGTTCCTGCATGAAATCTTAATCCAGTTTCTGGAGCAGGATTGAGTCTACGCAGAATAATCAAGAAGCAGATGGAATTCTCTTTTGCTCCCACCCCCCACCCCCAGGACTCAGCCTTCTGTCTACACCTGACTCTTTCATTTTTAAAAATTATTTGTTCTAATTGGTTATACATGACAGCAGAATGCATTTTGACTCTGTAAACAAATGGAGCACAACTTTTTATTTCTCTGTTGTACACAATGCAGAGTCACATCATTCGCGCAATCATACGTGTACATAGGGTAATAATGTCTGTCTCATTCCACCATCGTTCCAAACCCCATCCCCCCTGCCCTCCCCCTCACTCCCCTCTGCCTGATCTAAAGTTCCTCCCTTGCCTACCCCCATTATGAATCAGTATCCACATATCAAAGAAAACATTTGGCCTTTGGTTTTTTGGGATTGGCTTATTTGCCTTAGCATGATATTCTCCAACTCCATCTATTTACCCGCAAATGCTATAATTTCATTCTTCTTTAAGGCTGAGTAATAGTCTATTGTGTACATGTACCACATTTTCTTATCCATTCATCTATTGAAGGGCACCTAGGTTGGTTCCACAGTATAGCTATTGTGAATGGAGCTGCTATAAACATTGGTATGGCTGTGTCACTGTAGTGTGATGACTTTAAGTCCTTTGGGTATAGACGAAGGAGTGTGATAGCTGGGTCAAATGGTGGTTCCATTCCAAGTGTTCTAAGGAATCTCCACACCACTTTCCAGAGTGGTTGCACCAATGTGCAATCCCACCAGCAGTGTATGAGTGTGCCTTTTCCCTCACATCCCCACCAACATTTATCGTTGATGTATTCTTGATAATTGCCATTCTGACTGGAGTGAGATGAAATCTTAGAGTAGTTTTTTGATTTGTATTTCTCCAATTGCTAGAGCCATTGAACATTTTTTCATATATTTATTGATCTTCTCCTGTGAAGTGTCTGCTCAGTTCCTTAGCCCATTTATTGATTGGGTTATTCGTTTTTTGGTGACTCCTCCATTTGTTCTGAGCTCTCGATGTCTTTTTCTCTATTTGTTTCCATCCTAGCCATTGCACAACTATTGATAGGGCGTCTCCCCTGCATTGCCCAGGGGTGCTCTGTTAGACACTGCAATTAATAAATAAATAAAGCACCATCCATTCTCCCAATTAAAGGCTCTTCTCAAGCATTTATGAAATATCACAGTGGCATAAACATTTTTTTTCTGGACCCCCACCCCCATAGCCCAGTAGTGACAGGAAATCAGCTCAGCATGTTAAATGCTATTAACAATATCCTCTTTTGTATTTTATTATGACTCTTTGTTCAGAAAAATATGTTTTATGAAATATGTGTTAAAAACGTCCTAAGAGCTGAGCTGCCTTGTTAGCAAATTCTCTGAAAACCTCTTCCTATGCATTTACTAAATTACAATGTTTTCTGCCATTTGTTCTACCACCGAATACATTTTAAGAACTCCTTCCTGCTGAACTTACCCTAATTAAGTTTAAGTTCACTGTATTGTCTTTTCACATGTTGTGCATAAGTATGCCCAATTAGTCTAGCATGTCCATTGCTCCTGTGTTTTTTTTTTTTTTCTTCTGTTTTTCTCTCCTCAGAGTTAAATGGCTGGAACAGGCATCAGGTGCCAGGAGATTAGCCCTGCTGAGTTTGCTGTCCATGTGGGGAGAGCATCTTAGCAACTGGGTCTCATTTCTACATTGCAATTTTAAATCTATAGCACAGTGTGGCTAGCCAGAGACAATTTATAGCAGATTCCCAGGATGGATTCATCATGCAAAACCTCCCTGATTCGACCTCCCTCCAGCTCTTGGTGACCTCTATTCTGAAGATTCTGTGAGTTTGACTCTTTTAGAACCACAGCTCATTGAGGCCATGTAGCTTTTGTCTTTCTGTGTCTGCTTATTTCACTTGGCACGATGCTCTCAGGCCCATCCACGTTGTTGCAAATGGCAGGGTTTTTTTCTTTTTTAAGATTGGATAAGTTTATATTGTATGTGCCTATCATGATTTCTTACCCAGGAATCTGTTTTGATAAACATTTATCTTGTTTATTTGTCTTGACTCTTATGAATAATGCTGCAATGAACATGGGATGCAGATTCCGATTTCTGTTCTTTTGGGTATGTGGACCCCAAAGTGGCATTGTTGGAGATTATGGTAGTTCTACTTTGAGTTTTTGTTTGTTTGTTTGTTCGGTACCACGGATTGAAGTAGCCAGGGGTACTTAACCACTGAGCCACATCCCCAGCCCTTTTTCTTGTTTATTTTGAGATGGGGTCTCACAAAGTTGCTTAGAGCCTCTTTAAATTCTGAGGCTGGCCTTGAACTTGGGATCCTTCAGCTCCAGCCTCCTGAGCCATGGGGATGATAGGCGTGTGCCACCTCACCCAGCTCACACCATTTTCCCTAAAAGCTGTATTGATCTGCATTCCTACCATCAGCATATAAAGGTTCCTCTTTCTTCACATCCTCACCAACACTCAGCCACATTTTAAACAATAGACATCCTAAGAAGCATGTGTGATGTGTCACTATGGTTTTGATTTTCCTTTCCTGATTATTAGTGATGTCGATCAATTTATCATATACCTGCTGTTCGTCTGTAAGTCTTCTTTTGAGACATGTCTATTTCGGTCCCTTCTTCATTTTTAAAGTGGCTATTTGCTTATTGCTCTTCCTTATATATTTTGGATGTTAACTCCTTATCAGAGACATGATTTGCAAAAGATTGAAATTGAACCCTTATGTCCTGCTCAAAAATCAACTCAAAATGAATTACAGGCGTATATAAAAAATCTGAAACCATAGAACTCCTAGAAGAAAACCTCAGGAGAAATTTCCTGGACAGTGACCTTGGCAGGGACGTTTCAGATGTGATACCAAAAGTAAAAGCAATAAATATAAATAGAAGCTGGTGGAAGTATATGAAAATGAAGAGCCTCTGCACAGCCCAGGGAACAATCAATGAAATGAAAAGGCAGCCATGGGATGGGGGAAGACATAGTATAAATGTTCTGGATGGATGAAATCTATTACATTGTACAGTAGAGGCTTTAACTACAGTGAATTTAGTTCTGTGCCTATGGAATGAGTCCATAGCAGTCTTTCAAAACTGCAACTTGACAGTATTTAAAGACAACTCAAAGGAAAACCAGTTGACTACAAAGGGGCCAAAGAATCCCATGAAAATACAAACCCATTCCATCACTTTGTCCTCTAAATATGATGGGAAAATTTATGATCTTAAAATCCTTCGAGAATCATGACACTTCTCTTTGCCTCCTTGTAGAAAAATAAATGGCAAAATGAAGTCATCACCCATGGCCATGTTAACTGCTCTCGCCTTCTTTACATCTGCATGTCAGTCGTAGAATGGAAGAAGAGCTTCAGAGGACCCTTCATGTTCCAGGCACTTGGCATTTGGCCATGGGCTTCCTTAAGCTGAACTATTGTCTCTGATCCCATGTGGCCAGCTGGACCTGCTGAAGTTGTACTAGACCATGAAGTTTCCAGTCTCTCTTATTTTTGACTGACAGTGAACAGCATGATTGACAGGAGGGGATGTGCATGGAATGGCTGATGCTTGACCAGCGAGCTTTGCTCTGACAGAGTTTTAGACTTTACATGTTAATGCACATCTGGATAGAAATGCAAGGTAGAGATGGAATGCATAATGTGTAATTAGACAATAATTAATTCCCTGGGCACTGTGTCCTGTGGCTCCCCAGAGAACTGATTACTCTTAGACATGGGAACAGGTAAATCGTAAAGCTGGGAACAGGTGAGCATCATGTCGGGGAGTTGCTAAGCTACAAACCTGGCCAAGAACAGGAACCACTAAGGTTGGACAAGGGAAGAAGAAAAAACGTAGAATTAAGAAAGGAGTACCCAAACCCAGCCTGCCCTCCTACCAGGTGACAAGGCCAGGGTTACTGGCATCACAGCGCCATCTTGCCATCTCCTCCATCGCCTGAGTGAGGGACTTGCAGAAGGGACTTTGCTTAGGAGCTGGGGAAGGACAAAGTGTCTGGTTTGAAAAGGATCTCCCATGCTGCCAAGTAATTTTGCAGAAATGAGGCCTCAGGCTCAGAGGACTTTGCAAAGATTTCTAAATCTGGCTCTGTGGAAGAATCGTCGTTTGTGTGACTCACATAAAGGGAACATATGGCCAGTCAGGAGAGAAGACTACCCACACCACGGGCATTATCTGTTTCCCTCCTGCTTGTGAAAGTGAGGAATGTGTGGAAGCAGAACCTCTCTCCCCTCCTCAGCGCACACACACACACACCCCTGAATACATGTGCACACACACACTCATACGCTCTCTGTGCAAGGAGGAAGAGAAGGTCTTCTATTTGAAAGTGATTGAACTTCAGAGTGAAATTTCAATTTGTCAACATGCCTGTAACTCCTTCCCTCAAATTAGGACCATCAAAAATATCTCCAGACATTGCTAAGTGTCCCCTCAGGGACAAAAGCCCCCAAGTTGAAAACTCCTGCTCTGGGGAAGGACCTCATCACTGAGTGGCAGTATCTCTTTCCTTTTACCTGTTACTTAGACATCCTGGGACACAAAGTGAAAATTAAAGGGAATAAACCCAGTGACAAGCCATGGGAAGAGCAGATGTTTTCTGGCAGAATCAGGGGAAGCTAGTGGAGCATGGCAAATTACTGGAATTACTTCTCCATGGGAGAATCTTGGCAGGCAACCTAAGCAAGCGTGGAGCTAGATGTGCTTAATTTTTATGCCAAATATCAACTGATTTCTTAATTGTATGCCCGTGGTATTTTTCAACTAATATCCAGACTCAGCAGAAATGTCACCTTTTCCTGCACATCACAAGATGGTGGCAGATAAAGTTGCAGGGGACCCAGAAATAGGGTGAAAATGTAGAGTCATTAAGTTTTCAGCCTGGGCTCGTACTTACATGTTCTGAAAGCTCCTCTGTCTCCTCTTTGGCATGTAAATAGTCCAGGTTCCCATGTGGCACCTTCTCTGCCGTGATCCGGATCCCTGTAGGAATGTATTGTGTCTCACTTCTTGGGTCTTTCCCAGAACTCTGCCCCCGCCCCTCTCTAATGTCAGTGTATGTCCATATTTTTCTATAGGTCCAGGGTCCATAATCTTTATACCCACAATTAGCTCACTTCCAGACACAGTTGTGTGTCCAACTAGTATATTGAATGAATGACTGAACACCTCACAAGCTGAAATACATGCACATCTCTTATGGTTTAGATGTGAGGTGTCCCCCAAAAGCTCATGTGTGAGACAATGTTAAGAGTGCTCAGAAGTGAAATGATTGGGTTATGAGAGCTTTAGTCTAATTGGTGAATTAATCCATTGATATGGATTACCTGGGTGGTACTTAGAAGCAAATGGGGCGTGACTAGAGGAGGTGGATCAATGGGGGTGTGACTTGGGGGATTTTGTTTTCTCCCTGGTGAGTGGAGCTTTCTTCTTCCTGGTTGCCATGTCCTGAGCCGCTTTCCTCTGCCAGGCCCTTCCACCATGATGCTCTGACTCAACTAAGGCCCAGAGCTATGGAGTTGGCCAACCATGAACTGAATCTCTGAAACCGCAAGCCCAAATAACCTTTTTCTCCTCTATATTCTTCTCATCAGGTCTTCTGGTCACAGTGACCAAACAATCTGAGTAAAAACAACACCCATGTTTCAATTGTGCCTCACATGGCAGGGTCCCCTTCTCTCTTCCATGATAGATAAACAATATTCAGTGACACTTGTTAAGGCTGTAAGGAGACTTTATTCAAGAGCGAGTGGAGGGAGACGATGGAGACAGACATGGGGACCGCCATGTGAGATTTCCTAGTGCAGGAGGCAGCCTGAGCTCTAAATCCAGCATGGGCAAGTGGGAATTTAGAGACCAAGGTCCAGGTGGGGTTAGTGGATGGAAAATGAACAGCTGCCCAATTGACCTTTGTAACTCACAATCCACAGTAAAGTGTCCCAGGAAGTTTGTATCACACTTAGAAAAAACTACCAAGTCCTTCCTTCACTGGGCTGTTCTGAGATATATTCTAATGTTACACGGCGTCGGCCCTAAGGAGCCTGCAGGAGATTGTCTGAGAGGGTGTGGAGCTTCCTGGATCGGCCCTGGGCCTGTGGGTTCCTACGGAGCCACGGTCAGAGTCAGGGAGATTGACGCAGCCAGAGAAACAGCGACACCAGGCTGGAGCAGTTGGCTCAGAACAGTCTCTCATCAGCTCATCTGCTGATTCCAGTAAGGACTGGAAACCTGTTAAGGACTCAGGGGCCAGCAGCCAGCCTGCCCAACCTCTGCTACATTATTTATACCCCCCACCCCCAACCTGCTAATTGACTGCTTGGTGGGCAAATGCAATACCCATTAAATCCGAGTTACTGGAAATGCTTTTTGCAGTCAAACTTTCCCAATCACTGAATACTTTCTATGGTATTTGGTCATGTGGCCAATACACCATTCTTCATCCAAGCTGGAAATGGGATGTCTCACTAACACCTAATAAAGTTTTGGAAAAGTTTTCCAAACGTCTGATTTCAGAAAGGCACTTCTGTGGTTTCTCTCATCATGACTGTAATTGGAATGCAGTGAGGGGAGCCCACGGGGACTCTGCTGGCGTCCAGATGGACAGTTCTGCTTCTCCTTATGATGAGCTTCGCCATTGAAGATTAATTGGCATTTTCAGCTGCTCTGGGTTGTCAGCCAGCCCACAAATAGAGCTGATGATTTAGAATTCACAAAACATTGATCCTCAAACTCCAACTCCAAATTCATAATCTGTTTCAACTCATACTTCAACAATTAAATTTTTTAAAAAATCACATAAAATGTAAAAAGTTGACTAAATAGTAACTTAGTCATCTTTGAATAAATAAGTTGGTGCTATTGCTGACCTATTCCAATCCCAGATACGCATCAAGCTGAAATGTCTACAGATCCAAAATATTTTAAGCAGCATATTGTTAGTTTATGTATCTTTGGAAGATTAATAGAGAAAAAAATAAAATGGGACAGTTTTAAATACTAAAACTTTATTGTTGCAATTTAAACTAAAAACTCTGAAAAGCTTACAGATGTTTGTGGATTCTGTGATTCTGGAGGGTGTAAGTGGATGCGAATTGTATAAAGGAGTGTGAATCAATTGACTAAATGTTTTCCTTGTACTTTATATCAAAGTTGCAGGAATTCAGAAGCTGATGTCATGACTTTTTGTTAATCCTCTTAAAATTTCTTCTATGTAGGAAATAGCAAAAATGTACTTATAATTCTTGATAACCGAGAAAGACAACGATTCTTTTCCAGGTTTATTTTTTTTCTTAATGGGAACTGACAAGAAGCGTTTGTCAAGATTTACCACTCACCTGTTTTAATTTGGCCACACAGTCCTGTTATTGGGAAATTATGCTTGTGATTGGTTAAATAGTGGTAATGTAATATTGAAGAATTGGGTAGAATTTTCCTAGTTTAGTGATTATTTAAAAGTTTTCGCCTCAGTGCATAGCACACAGGTGAAATCTCACTTGTAGTCTGAGGCAGGAAGCAGTTGGGGGCAAAGGTGCTCAAGTGCGGGGGCTGGAGGGGTGTCTGGGGGCTGGCCCCCCCTTCCTGCCCCTCCCTGAGGCAGGGCGGGGCCTCTGAGGAGTAGCTTTCTCAAGCAGGATCACTCAGAGGGAGAATCTGTCCCTCTCAGAACTCGCCCCTGCTGTGGGGCCCTTGGTTGGTTAAATATTCTTATTTCAAGTTGCTTTTCCTTATCGAGTTTCAACATGACTCCCTATAATTGCCTGGTTAACCTACCTGACACCAGTGATCCTGTTTCCTCCAAAGGTACCTGACTAACATGTTAGCATGGCTTATTTCTAAAGTGAAGTGATAAAAAATGTAGTTTGTGCTGCTCTTGTGACATGTGTACCAGGCCCTGAATAGAGATATGATCTCAGAAATGGAGCACTTTTCACATAATATTATATTTATCATAAAACTGCATTATAGAAATAGAGTGTGTATGTGGCCCTGGAGGCTGGAGGCAAAGAAAGAGAATGTTGTCCCAGACACTTTGATCTGTGAAAAAAGGTAAAATAGTATTATGGACACATTTTTGAATGCAAACAAGTGACAAAATGAAATTGAGGATACTGGTTCTTCTTACTGGATGAGAAGTGAGATTAAGGAGGAACACGCTGAAGACGACAGACAGTGGGAGTTTTTGTTTATTCCTAAATTCAAATTTGTCCATCCATGCACATTATGTTGTTGTAGAAAAGTTACGCAGATTTTATGAACATTACTTTGTATCTATGCCTTCTCCCTATATATGCTATAGATGCTATATCCCTAGACAATCTACTGTTTAGATTTGCATACTTGCACATTTTAGCACCTTATGTAAATGGAAGCTGGTGTATATATATTCTTGTGCAGCAATACTTCTTTCATCCAATATTCTGTTTCAGGTTTTCATGGATGTCTCTTCTTTTAGTCGCGATTTGTTCTTTTCCATTATTGTATAGTGTTCTATTGTGCACATATCCACACACATTTCTTCCACCTGACTTGTGATGTGCACTTGAATCCTTTCCATTCTTTTCATTAAAGCAAGCGATGTTGCAGTGAACGTCAGTATCTCCTGACACTGCAAGTTTCCCTCCAGGATCTGAATCTATGAGAGGAAGATTTCTGTGGCAGGGTTTCTACCACTTTGGGCTTGCAAAAGTTCTAGGCTCTTGGATACTCCTGTGGTATGTGCATCCAGGTTGCCCCACATCCTTAACAAGACTTGATACTGCCCCACTTCCCAATATTTGCTGCTCTGATCAGTGCCTGATTGGAAACTTATCAGTTAATTGTAAGGATTCACTATCCGTATGCTAAACTAAGAGTTACAGAGTTTCACAGTCTAGGAGAGACGTGGTTGAAATCTTTCAGAGATGCGATTAATTTTAACTCTCCAAAAAAATATTTAGCATAGTTTATGAGCACAGGACGCCTCTGCACTTGCCGTCTGTTAGAATCTCAGACCGCAGGATGGACATCAGGCTGGCTTCCCGCAAGGGGTCCCACTACTGCACAAGGTCCAGTGGAGGCTCCTCAGTTGAGGGCACTGACTCTGTCTGCAGTATGTGTGATCCCCACCATGTGAGTAACACACACACCCGCATGCACATGCATGCACTGTTATCCTACAACCCCGGCACCCCACAACCTCTTGAGAGTGCAGAGATCGCCTGTCAGACTGCAGGGCCCACCGTCACTGTGAGCAGCTCTAAGATGAGCGCGTAGTGTGCTTGACTCTGAAGACAGCTTTGGCTCTGTCACTTGTTAACTCTGGTTTGGTCAAGTTTTCTGATCTCTCCACACCTCAGCTTCTGTCTCTTTAAAGTAGAAATACAGGTTGAGTATCCAAAATGTCTAGGACCACAAATGTTTCGAATTTTGAATTTTTTTTCTGGGGAAGGAATTTTGGAATATTTGCGTGTACCTAATGAGATACGTTGGGGCTGGGACACAAGTCTCAAAAAATTCATTTTACACCCATAACCAGAAGGTGATTTTCTACGATATTTTTAGTGCACCTGCATTTTGACTGAGTCATCGTGTGAGGGCAGGTGTGGAATTTTCCACTTGGGCACCATGTCAATGCTCAAAAAATTTTGAATTCTGGAGCATTTTGGATTTCAGATTTTCTCTTACTTCCCACACAGGGATCCCGGGGTAACCGAACCTGAATGTGAATACTGAGCATAGGGATGGGCTGGGTAAGTCATGTCATTGCTACTAAATTGAGGCCTTAAAGTACAATTTTCAGGCACAGAAGAATCCCCGAATGTGAAAGGTGAGAAACCACCCAGAGGTCCCTGCGCTCACCCTGAGTCCAGCGTCCTAATGGCTTCTGCTTCTTCAGGTTGGGGGAGAGGGGCTGGTGAGAGTGGGGGATGCTTCCCTTGGGCCTGGGAAGGAGCCAGAAGCAGAGGAGGTCTCAGCTTCCCCTTGTGACATCCGGTACACTGTGTGCCAGATGATATGACATTCTCTGTTGCTCTGACCTCCTTTCGAGGTGTTTTAAGGTGTAAGTTTTTATTAATGATCAGGTGTAGTGGGGATGACAGGCCAGCAAACGGCATCCATGGAAAATACAGTCGAATGCTCACAGTTCCCAAGAGGAGGGCCACACCAGGCCACGCCAGGCCACCCAGGCCACCCAAGCCCTCATCAGGAGGCACCAGCTTGGTCAAGAGCAGAGAAGAGGAGAACAATGTGAGCAAGAGCCTTCACCATGGTTTCTGGGGAAACGATGGGTGAAGAGGGTAAGAGGTCTGGTCTGGATCATCAGTGAGCACGGGGGCTGGGGACTGTCTGCATTTGTCTGGTAACCCACCTCTGGGCTGATCTAGGACGGGGGATGTTGACTTGAGGGGTGAGGGTTTGATAAGGGACTGGTTAGAGGGCTGTGGCTCTGGATTGGCTGGTTTGCCATGGAAGACGTGCTTCTGAGTGAGTGCTTTCTGTCTCTAGAACAGGCCGTCTGCCCAGGTCAGCGAGGCAGAGCATCCAGAAGATCCACTTGCCCCTCGATCCCCTGACTGCTCAGGCCTGTTTTTCTACTCTAACAGCAGCTTCCACTGAGTCTTTGCCAGAAGGTTTTGGAACCACAGGTTGGGCTCCTGTCAAGGAGTCCCAGAAACACCTCTCTCCCCTCCCTGACCACCTTGTCCACCATGTCCACCACTCTTCATATGGCCATGGGTCTCTGGCCAGGGGTGAGGTCGAAGGACCCAGGCCTTCTTGTGAGGCCTGTTTTGATTATATTGCAAGACACCCTCCCCAGGGTCCTGGGGTCAGTTCCCTCCTTGCCATCTCGCCTTAGGCTTTTTAAATTCCCTTGAACAGAATGAATAAAGCAGACAGCTCAGGGCCCTGCCCTCAGTCAAGGTGCTGACCTTTCTAGCATGGGCAGCCCTACCCTGAGGTCATGCAGGTCACCCAGCTTGCCCTAAGTAATTCTGTTAAGACTGTCTGTCTAGAATCCTTCTGACAAAGACATTCCTACAGCAAAACATCCCAGAGGTGTCTGTGATTTTTTTGTTTCTTAGTTAATCTTTTAATTTATTGACACATATACTGTCTATTCTCCATCAGAAAAAAGTGATCTCAGACTCCAGGGAAGGGGGCGAAAGCATATGGCTGACATGTTGAAAGCAGTTCTAGTGATTTTGAAAAGAAAAAGACCCAGGTGAACCATGACCCAGGTCAACAGACTTAGACGTTGCTACACATTTTATATCCACGTTTTCTTTGCCAGCACGCATGGCTGCACACGAAACCTGGATAGATGACGGAGAGAACATGGAGAAATCCTGTGGAAAGGAAGCCAGGATGGACTCACATGACTGGGATGACATGATTAATTATCCAGAGAGGGCCTTGATACTCAGGAAGAATTTGAAAAATAGGTGGAAAATGAAAATTTTAAATTGCACATGTATTCTGTGGGCAAAACCATCAGTGTAGTAGAATTAAAAAAGATTGCACCAAACTGCTAGATACTCCAAATATGTAGTCCCCTTTCCTAGGAAGGGTGACCAAATAATATTTAAGCAGTGATAGAGAGACAGGGTCTTGGCGCTGCTTTGCAGGTGGTGAGGCTCATCTGGGCAGGAAAGGACAGATGTGTTTTGCATGCCCTTCCAGGACAGCAGACAGCCCTGAGTGTCCTACTGTGGGCTTTCTGTTCATTATTTTTTTTATGGCTGAAATGTTTCTCAGTACGATCACCCACTTGTTAGGAGGGTATGCTGGTTAAAAAGATTATTTAGTTCTTCCCATGAATCAAATCGGTTTTTAAAAGGTGGAAGCATATGCCAGCTTTGATCTATCTTATTGAGCTTGCTATTCCTAACATCTATCACAATGCCAAATATATAATAGAGTCTCCGTAAATGTTTATAGAGTGTGAATGAACAGGTGGATGGGTGGATGGATGGATGGATGGATGGAGACTTGAATAACTTAATATTGTTTTTACTACATCCATTTTTCCTTTAGCTCTAAATACTGCTTCCTTTTATATAGGTTTCTGTTAGGTTTAATGGACCAAAAATGGTTTCAATAAAAACTTTATCTGAAATGATGTATTGAACTTGTCACTAACCTCCCAGCTAAGATGCCAGAGACTTCCACTCCTGCAGTTTTCTCAGGGATAATATCTAGTGAACTTGGACTCTTGCTGCATTCTTCAACAACTGCTTCCATTAAAGAAAAGCTCTTCCTCCTTTTAATGTTAGAAGGAAGAGATCACTTTTTAATTTAATTCTACAGATAAAAAATTTAAAAATTAAAAAATGAATCATGAGAGCAATCCACCTGAGTTTCCTTGACGTTCTTGTAGTGCTTCCCAGTTTTGTCTTCTGTGGATCATGAATTGGGATGGGGGACACATAGGAAGGACACAGTTCACAGAACTGTTCCAGGATGCTGTTGCTCATGCCAATGGATGACCAGGTATTCTGCTTTTCCATTTTTGTAGTTGTGCTTAAGGTCAGGGTACTGCCCTTTCTCATCTTAGCCTACGTTAGTTTTAGAGATTCTGCATCACAAGGTGATTAATTGTTGAAGATCTCAGCTGTCAAGTAGAGCTATCCAGAGTGAATTGGAAAATTAGAGCTGCATTCCGCATAAGCTGGGCTTGCAGACTCATTTTTATTATAAAATAATGAGACTGTGAATGCCATTGTGTTACTTTAGAAAACACAAATTCATATTTTATGTTAGCTCTGTGTCTCTCATTGTTTTGATATCAGGTTCCCTTTTCATAACCATGTAAGAAAATAACATAGTCAAAAATAATATCAGAATATCATCAGAGAACAGTGATGGAAAAGCTTTTCCCCAAATATATGGGGTAGTGGCCACAGGATGGATGAGAGATTAGAGAAGAAATTTACTAAGGATTGCTGTAAGGAAGCTGGTAATGTGATTGTACAGTGAAGAGGCCTGAGACTAGAGAGAGAGCATAAAGGGTGAGAATTATCCAGGACAATGTAAGAATGGAGTCAGGGCTCTGATTCCTTCTCTGGAGGGGACTTGCATGTGTGCTGGTTAAAGGGAGTTTTTTCTGTTGGTGGTCAAAAGTGCAGGAAAAGAAAGCTCTTTTCCTCACGCATGCAAGATGTTTAAATGTGTTTGATAATTTGCATTTGCCCGGGAGCCTTTGTCAGAAAATAAAGACCCAAAGGAACAGGTAAATCGGTATATTTTTCGTGCTAGGTTTGATGGGACAGTCATGAAGACATACTTATGGACAAAAGGGATTTGCTCTAAAGGTGACAAACTGGGGGCCTTAGTGAAGTCTGTGTGTTCAGATTCCTCTTCCGAGACAGGGAAGGCACAAGAATGTGCCCCTCACAGGAGGGACTTGGGACCCCTCAGGGCAAGGCCAGAACGTCCTTGGACGTTTCCACAGTTGGCTTAAGGTGAGAGGAGCCAGGGAGCCTCAGCCTCACCTTCCTGCTTCTGTGGTTTCCTCCGATGGCAGGGGCCACATCTTAGGGTGGTGTGTCCTGCACCCCATTAAAAGGAGTCAACGTGTTGCTTCCTTTTCTTTGTTAGGATACTTCCTTCTGGACTGTGGTGCTGCGGGGTCACCAGGGGAGAAACATTGAGATCTTTTCCTCACTCATGCAAGAGTCCTGCCTGACACCCTGTGACCAAAGACAGACGAGGAGAGAAATGACACATTTAAAGTCATTGCTTGGGGGCTGGGAATGTGGGAAGAGCCCACTGATCTCTTTTCTGACAAGGTCTTAGTGCTGAACTAGGCCCGTTCTGTCTGCCTCGCGGTCTGCCGATCACTGAGAAGAGATGAGTTTTGCAAAAGAATGTTTACTCACAAGGTGGCCAAATGAGAGAAGGAGGTAAGAGCCCCAAATACCAGATCCACCTCCTCAGGGACAGGGTTTAGGAAGAAAGAAAGCAGAGAGAGGTGATAGGAGATGGGGAAATGGAGCAATGGCTGACCTCTGCATGCTCACCAAGCTCCATGGCTCTTCCATGATGCATGTTCAGAGAATGACGGTGTTAGGTGCTCTGATGGGGAGGTCAAAGGTCACCCATCCGTCACTGGCACAGGTCTAGTGAAGAGTCTGTGTTTCCGCTGGTTTGAGCTGCCCCGAGTTCCTGAACAACAGCTTGGACAGCTATTTCCTTCCCCACCCAGGTGTCAGAGGCCATCTGCAGCAAAACTCCTGGGAGGTCACTCCTGGTGAGTGACCTCCAGGACGGGCCATCAAGACCAGTACCGGGGGAAGGTGAAAGTGGGGGGTTGATTCAGGTTTCCCCTCAGTTCCAATGTGCTGAAGAATCTCCTTGACATGGTCACCCACACTCCACGCGTGAGGGCTGCTCCTGAGGGTTTCTCCATCACCAGGTGCTGTTTGTGGGGGAAGCATGTTCTGAGGGCTGCCATCATTAGCCCTTCAGTTGGGGACACAAATGCCAATATCTGAGTGCAGCTGAACCCAGGGGAGAAGCTGCTGCTTGGTTCCGGGCCATGTTGCTCTGTTTCTAAAACTTGGTCCACTCATCCTGCGTGTGAAGTGAGGATGAGAGGAGTTCAGTCCTGCAGGAGAAGACAATCTACACGTGACCTTTGGCACCGGCCCTGGTATCCTGTGTGCTTGCTAAATATGAGCATTTTGCTGGACACAATTTCCAAAACATGCACTCCTGTGTATTGAAGTCATCAGCAAACACACGTAAGCTTCCAATTCACCTACATAATGAACTTTGTGATTCACACTGTAAGAAGGGATTGGCATCATATCCACAGGGCGGCTTATCAAAGAGAGTTTCTAAAGAACACAAATGGTGCATATCCCTCCCATCGAAAAGATTCATTTTTCTTTCTTTTGATTATGAAGAGAAATTCTCAACAGTAGGAGTGGTCACTTGAATAAAAGAATCTACTTTTGAATTTACAGTGGGACCAGAGTACATTGTCTTCTTGAAGGTGAGAACCACACCTAATGGCTTTTTCCCTCATATTTATTTATTTTTATCAGCTGCATTTTGATTCATTGTACACATGGGATACAACTTTTCATTTCTACGGTTGTGCATGATGTAGATTCACACCATTCATGTAATCATACATGTATATAAGGTAATGGTGCCTGTCTCATCCCTCTCATTTTTAAAGAGCAGAGTTAAAAAAAAAATGTAATGGTGGGTAACAAGTGTCCTACTGGCAAGATATTTTTCATGGCCAAATGGAGACTGCAAGTGAATAGCATTTTCAAGGGTTCGACAGTGCCCTTGGAGAGAGCCAGCGAATGTTCCTGAAAGGTTTCTGAGGAGGGGAGCCCAGGGCGATCCTGGCGCCTCTCCATGGTGGCACGAGCCTGCGCTCTCTCACCTGCAGTCACAGGTACGTGCGTGAAGGTGTGTGTGTGTGCCTGTGTGTGCCTACCTGTTCTTTAAAATGATTTTCTCAATTGCCTACAATAGACCCTAAAAATGCACCATGGGTTTCTATAAATAATTGGTAAAAGTACCGCTTCTGAGTTCCATGATCATCAAGATCAGAGACTCGGTCAGGGCCAAGGGATGTGGTGTCTGGGAAGCCACGGTGAGGAATTTGGACGTCATTCTGAGTGCCCAGGGGGCAGTCTGAGCGTGTTAAGCCTGGGAGGAATGTGGTTTGATCTGTGTTTTTAAAAGATCACTCTTGCTTCATGTGAGGGATAGGGGAAATGAGGGAACTGGCTAGGGGGTCACTGCAGAGGCTCAGCAGCCCAGGATGCTGGTCCAGAGACCAAAACTGGGGGTTGAATTGAGCAGGGGAGGGGACATGAGGGTGCAGGGGAGAGGCAGGGGTGGTGGCAGGCTCTGGTTGGTGGATTTGAGTGGAGGGCAGGTTCACTGACCACAGGATAGTGGGCAGGTAGGGTGGGCCAGGCTGACCATGCATCTCTGGGTCCAGTGGGAAAGAAGCATTGGTATCACCAGCACCTCACCTGCCAGACATCACTCAGAGCACAGGAGGGAATGTCTACTCGGATGTAAGTTGGTCCTCTCCTTTGAGCTTCTTGAGATCAACTGCTCTCAAATATCCAAAGATGCTAAAACGTTAAAATGACAGACAGATGTCAGACATCCTTCTCGTCACTGCCAGACTTTCGTTTTTTTGTTTTTTTTTTAATATTTTTATTAGTTGTTGATGAAACTTTATTTACTTATTTGTATGTGGTGCTGAGGATTGAACCCAGTGCCTCACACACGCTAGGCAAGCGCTCTACCACTGAGCCACAACCCCAGCCCTGCCAGACTTTCTTGAGCTCCTGCTGGGCTGAGTGGCATGCCAAAGCTGGCCGTTGTGTGCCATTGGCATTAACCGAAGACATAAAGCACGTCCCGGCCAGGCATGCCGAGGACCTCAGGGGCCCCAGATACCCTTCTCTGAAAGGCCTGAGATCTGCTTCTCCCAGGGCATTTCACATAGTGGGTAGAAGGTAAGTTGGAAGAAGGCTTTGTCCCCCTGCTTCTATGTTTCTGTGTCACAGGAAGCAGTTCTTCAGGTCATGTGACTGTACGTCATGAAAAACAGAACCAGGTTTTTAAAATTGAAAACTGGAGCGATTAGTGTTGTTCTGACAGCTTTGGTGTTTGTCACAGGTGGTGGCTGCTGGGAGGAAGCAGCCCTGAGGGCCAGGGAGCTGAGGGACAGCTGGACCAGTGTTCAGAGGAGGCTCTGCGCGGCCAAGGCAGCCTGGAGGTCACGGTATTTGCTCTCTGGCTTCTGAGCTTCCTGGGCTCTGTATCTAGAACACGTGTGTGTGGACCACAAGGAGAGTGCTAATTTTCTCTTTGTTCTTTAATGTTTTAGGTCATTTTTTGTGTGTGGGACCAGGGATTGAACCCAGGGTGTAAACCACTGAGCCATGTCCCCAGCCCTAAGTTCTTAGGGCCTCCCTAAGTTGCTGAGGCTGGCTTTGAACTGTTATCCTCTTGCCTCAGCCTCCCGAACCTCTGAGATTACAGGCATGTGTCATCATGCCTGGCTAATGTTTTAGTTTTTCCATTGACATTTTTATACTTCCAGGATTGTTTTTGGTGTGGGATGTGACGTGGGAATCCAAATCCAAACATCACTTTTTTTCTGTGTGGCATCTCCCTACATTGTCCATCTTTTTTTTTTTCTTTCTTTCTTTTTTTTTTTTTTTGCGGTGCTGGGGGTTGAACCCAGGGCTTTGTGCTGGTGAGGAAGGCACTCTACCAACTGAGCTATATCTCCAGCCCCTTACATTGCCCGTCTTATGCGACTGGGGCCAGTGACTGCTCTCGGAGCCTGAACCAGGTATGCAGGCAGAACAGTCTAGGAAGGACCAGGGGAGGCTGGTGAGATGAGGGCTCTTTCAAGTACTCATGTGCCAGATTAAACCAGATGAAATGGCTGGGTTTTTAATAGGAAAAAATGGCCATCTGTCTGTAATTTTATACGACTTAGGCTGAATTTTTTCTTACTGAAATACATTTGATCTTTGCAGAGACTCTAGCTGAGAAATCATTTCATTATCAACAATAACTGCTTTAACTGAATTATAGTAAATATGAGCCAAGTTTCATCTTAACATCTCATGACGACAAGTGGCACTTGTCACAAATGTGAGGGTGAGCGAACCAGATCCTGGTAGTCGACTTCCAGTTTAGAGAATCCCAGGCTTATACAAAATGCTCATTAGAAAAGGGAATTTTTTTTTCCCATAGGCTCTGTGGATCCTTTGATTTGTAAAGCCTAAAGTACAATCTAGAGAGCCACAGAATTATTCCAATCTAAATGAGGGACAGCCCAGCATTGTGAAGATGTTTGGAATCTGCGACACGAAGATTGGAAATTTAGCTCTTGCTTTGGGAACTTGATTCTTTTCATTACACTCAATTTTCTCCTCTGTAAAGTGAGTCTCACCTTTCGGAGAAGTTGAGTTTTAATGAGTCCATGTCTGCAATGTGTCTGGACGATCCCTAACAAGGAACAGACAGTAAATTAATATTTGTTCTTTTTCAACTCTTCCCTAAGGCAGTGTCTAAAAACACACTCCCTCTCTCCAGACTTGACAGCCTGAGCTTGAAACTCTAAAAAATTGTATTTCTTGGGTGAATATTGATAGGTAGGCAATTTTCTATCACCAGCGTGTTGACAGTTTTTTAATACAAAAGGACTGGGAGATTGCAATCCACTTATTTTCCACGAATAATTTTAATGATGCAATGAGCAACTACATCACCAGGGAGCTAATCGTGAGTCCTGCATCAGGGCCAGGACGGGGGAAGCATGTGCTTCAGTGAACCTGGGGTGCAAAACGAATGGATCACCCGAAATCTCAGTAATAAGAAAAATGAAACTTCAATGCGACATTTAAAATTAAAATTAAAGCAAAAAATCCATGATGAAAATACCAGCATTTTAGAGGAAGACAGGATCCGTCAGGGCCAGTACTAGGGTGAGGTTAGTGAGATGACTGACTCTCTCGAGTACTGTGCTAAGTACTTCAACATGTGCCAGATTAAGCCAGATGAAATGGCTGGGGTTTTTTAACAGAAAAAAAAGTGGCCATATATCAGTAATTTTATATGACTCAAGTTAAACATTTTCTTACGGAAATATATTTTATCTTTGTAAAGACTCTACCTTAGAAATCATTTGATTATCAAACAATAACTACTTTTACTGAATGATGCAAAAAGCAAGGTGAATTTATCATAAAGGTATTGGGGAAACCTGACCAGCAGCCTCCTGAGCATTTGGCACAGAGGATTAGGGAGCTGAAGGGGAGGCCAGTGGGTTCCAACTCAGACGCTGCGTTGGAGTATATAGGACTTTATTGCAAATCTTTAAGAATTGCAATTCAGAAAACACAGATTCAGGTACTTTTAAATCAGTGTCCCAAAGAAGGCAAAATAATAATAATAAGAAGAAGAAGGAGAAGAAGAAGAAGGAGGAGGAGGAGGAGGAGGAGGAGGAGGAGGAGGAGGAGGAGGAAGAAGAACCAGGGATTGAGCCAGAGGCAGTTAACCCCTGAGCCACATCCCTGACCCTTTTCATTTTTTATTTGAGACAGGATCTTGCTGAGTTGCTTAGGGCCTCACTGAATTGTGATCCTCAGCTTGTGATCCTCCTGGCTTTCAGCTTGTGATCCTCCTGCCTCAGCCTCCTGATCTGCTGAGTAGTGAACCTTTTGTGGTGACCTTTCTATTGGAGTTGAGCATGGGTGCTGTGTGGCAGGACCTGTGTGAGCCCTAGAGAATGTATGTGCTTAATAAAAATGTCCATAAAACAAGGATGTGAAAATCTCATGTGTCAGTTAGCTTTTCGTCACTGTGTCACAATACCTGAGAAGAGCAACTTAAAGGAGGAAAGTTTTATTTTGGCTGATGGGTTCAAAGGTTTTGGTCCATGGTTGCCTGGCTCCGTTGCCTAGGCAGCACATCATGGCAGAAAGGAATGAAAAAGGAAACCTTCCCACTCGTGGTAGCTGGGAAGCAGAGAGAGAGAAGGAAAGGGTCAAGGGACAAGATACAGTCCCCAAGGTCATGCTCCCAAGGACCCACTCTTTCAACTAGGTCCACCTCCTCCAGTGCGCACCACCTCCCAGTGACACCATCAGAATGGGATCTATCAGTGGACTGTCCATTGAGACAGAACCCTCACGACCCATCAATTTCTGAAGGTCCCTACTGGGGACATGGCTGTGTTGGTGATCAAGCCATGAACGTGTGAGTGTGTCAGGGCCACTCCAGATCTGAACCACAGCCCTTCGAATGCACACCTTGTCTGGGTACAAGGGAACCACCTGCTCTGTGTGCCTGCTGTGGGAAGAGCCACGCTCAGGCAGCAGCTGGAACTGTACTGAGGTCCTTCTCGCCCGAGGGCCTCCATTCCAATTCCAAGTACTCTTTCAGTGCGCCTTCCCCGTGATTTTTCCTTGCACTCCCACATCACTCATCTCAGCGTCTCTTGGAGTGGTAGCTTCCGCCCCTGGAGGGTCTCAGCAGACAGCCTTTCCGGGTCACTCACTCGCATGGGACCCATCACCAAGGTTCCTAGAAGGCCGCCTCAGGTCCAGGCATCCTCTTCAGGTCCTCATCCAGGTGACTCATACTGACCAGCACACTGTGGATCTCAGCTTCAACTTCTGGAAAGGGGATGTGAGCAGCCAGCTTTCACAGTGCCTCACGTGGACCTCCGGGTCAGGGTCACTTTGGTTCAAATCTCTGCTGAGGTTTAATGACAGGTAGGGGTTTTGTGTTAAAAGGGGGAAACCAGAAGCCCTAAGTTGTCCAGTAAGTACCAACGAGAACTGGGTAGCAAGTAAGGCTGGCCAGGCAGTCAGGTGGGAGGGAGCAGAGTGTGTTCTCATTTTATATTTGAGGAGACCGGGAAACAGGTAAGTCCAGTACTTGGATGGAACCCTGGTGTCTATGTTGCGTGACCTTGAGTGAATTAATTAATGTCCTCAGCCTCCATTTCCCTTCCTGAGCCAGGCACCATACCGCACACCTGTAATCCCAGTGGCTTGGGAGGCTGAGGCAGGAGGGTCACAAATTCAGTGCTAGCTTCAGCAATTTAATGAGGCCCTAAGCAACTTGGGGTCTGTCTCAAAATTAAAAAAAAAAAAAAGGCTAGGGATGTCACTCAGGGGTAATGCACCCCTGGGTTCAATCCCTTGTACAAAAAAAAAAAAAAATCTTTCCTGTGTCCACAGGGATATGAAAAAACAATTTTTGACCAAAGTTCAGGGGTCATGCAGTGGGGAGAGGATGTTTTTGCAACGCATGACCCTGGAACAGCTGGACCCATGAAAAACCGAACTTCGATTCCTACCTTGCCCTTCCATAAACACAACTCTGAGCGGCCCAGAGACCTAACGATAAACGCACGACCTGTAAACTTTCTAGGATGAAGCAGAAGGACGTCTCTGTGACCTTGAACTTGGCACATTTGTCTTAGATAAGGTACCCAAAGAGGCAAAATCCATAAAAGAACAACCTGAACATTGGGCTTCAAAAGACACTGAAACAATAATGGAAAGCCTGGCGACTGAGTCGGAGAGAACGTTTGGGAAACGCAGACTCGCAGGGCTGGATTTCTGGTCGATGTCATTGAACATGTGAGCTGGATGTTACATGTGGTTTCCTTGCCCATCCTTCACACCCTGCTCTCGATGTGATGCCCAAAGTATTAAAAACAAATGAAAAATCCTTGTCCTAAAATTGCTTTGGGGACATTCCCACGGGGAATGATAATAGCAATGTTGGTGCCTTGCGGTGAGAACCCCATTGTTGGGTAGTTGCCGTTTATTGCTTTTTCCTGGCGGTGATGCAGCCTAAAGACGACGGAGCGGAACAGGAATGCAATTAATAAATATATCTTCTCTACCAGCCAGAAGCAGTCGAGAAACCATGTTTCATATCGTCCAACTGAGATTATTGTAGTGTGTGCCTCAAGCCCTGAACCTTAATTGATTTTGATGAATAAAAATTCAGCATGCCATTCTCTTATCTCCATCTTCATGTATGGAAAAACAGACATAATTACAGCATCCATTACCTTACCAAAGGTAATCGATGCTAGACTAATGAAATGTCACCAATTAAGGACAAGTTTAAAGGTCATCTATATGATTCATATTTACAAGCCCGGCGATGCACCCGAGAAGTTGATGGAGAGTGGGGGTGAGGCACACCCTGAGCTCTTATTAGCTCGGAAGCTGTGAGTTAAGATGTCAGAGCTGAAAAGAAAAATTTACACCACCTTTTAATGCCTTCCAGGCCAGGAGTGCATTTGCCCTTGGCCCCTGTGGTGGTCACTGACTGTCTCACGTGAGGATCCAGAGGTTTTTAAAGTACCCTGAGGTTCTTGGATTCTTGGTGGTCTTTATCTCCTTTATGTCAATCAATGGGTTGTTGAGAAGTCGGTGGTGGCATCAGGACGAGGTGCACTGGAGGAAGAGGAGACTGGTGCCAACAGTATAGGATTTAGAATCGCGGTATCTTGGATGCTGAGCTCTGGAGGCTAGTGGGCCTTTCACTGATCTTACGCAACCCTGACATTCACTCAATATCCCATCAACATGCATCTTCTGTGCTAAACTAAGAAGCCTGAACTTGCCTGGCATGGTGGCAAAGGCCTTTAATCCCAATGACTCAGGAGGCTGAGGCAGGAGAATTGCAAGTTAGAGGCCAACCTCATCAATTTAGTGACGCTGTCTCAGAATAGAAAAAAGAAAAAAATCCAAAAAGGGCTGCGAATGTGGCTCAGTGGTAGAGCACCGCTGAGTGCAATCCCCAGCACCAAAAAATCAATTTAAAAAAATTTAAAAAGCTGAACTTTTCATCCAAAACAGCAGAAGTTCCTTAGGGAGTTTTAGGTAAGGATGACAGGGTTAGATTTTAATATTTAAAGGTATTAGAGGAAAGTTTGAGTGGAAGCATAAAGAAAAGGTGGTGATGGTATGAATTCAAGAATTAGAGAGGTGTTATGAAGTGAATTCACAGAAGGTGCTGATGGATCGATTGCAGCAGGACAGGGTGTATTGACGTGGGGTGACCAAGAAGTGTCAGGAGGAGTTGGTGAGGCTAGCCACTGAGAGAGGGAGCTCAGGGGCAGGAAGAGAAAGAAATGGTGAACTCATTGGAGGACACACCGAATCTTAGGCCTCTGAGAAAAATCCAACTGCAGGTTTGTGGCTTGGCAGAAGCACCTGGATTAGAAGTATGTATTTAAAAGTCGGCAGAATACGAACCATAAAGACAAGCCTGTGAATTGGTTTTAAGACATTCACCTGCCATCTCAAGGTCTCAAACAAAATAGTACTGAAATCTATATTTCATGACTTTTTACCACAATGTTGAATACAAGTTGAAAATTTCATCTGACATCCGAAGTGCTTCAAATTCTGAATATTTGGTGTGCCAATATGATGGCTGGAGTGGAAAGTTCTGCACCTGACCTTATGCAATGGGTCACAGTTAAAACAATGCTATGTGTATAAAATGTGCATGAAACAAATAAATTCCACGTTTAGATTTGGGTCCCACCCTTCAAAATTTTATTATTTATATGCATATATCCCCAAATTTGAAAAAAAAATACAAAATCTGAATAATTTCAGATAAAGGATACTCAAAGATGCTATACTTTCAGGTATAATGAGGAAAAAGAATTTTTTTCAGTAAGCTGCTTTGATCTTTCAAATTCTGGATATGCAATGTGAAATTGCCATGGCTTTGATACCTGGAAATTGTTAAATCACAAACAGCCTCTTTTCAGTTTCACGAATCCTAATTTCACACTATCCCTGTGTTTGCAAATTGTCTTTCATGACTTTGGTGCAGGAATAGACATTTAGAGCTAAGAAATAATTACAAGACGGCGGAGTCGGGCTGTACTCTTCACTCTGGACAGTGTTTGAAATAGTCTTGGGTTGGCCAGGCAAGCTGAGTGTGGGCAGAGTGGTACAAAACCCTCCCTGGCTCATCATGGGGATCACACCTAAAACAAAGGACAAGGGAGAACAGGACAGATTGATTTAATTAAAGTTTTACACGTCATGGGAACCCTCAGAAATAAAGATCCAGGGGCTGAGGATATAGCTCAGTTGGTAGAGTGCTTGCCTCCCAAGCACAAGGCCCTGTGTTCGATCCCCAGCACTGCAAATAAATAAATAAATAAATATCCAAAGATGTGGGGAAAATACACATTTTTTTATGCTTATGTTTGATCAAGAATGGGCAACTATGTAGGAAGGTGTTGGACGGTGAGCCATGATCTGGGCGGAAATAGCCTTGGCCTTTGTGGAGCAGCTCTGGAGCGAGGGTCTTATCACCTCCTTTTGGGCCAGGTAGGTCAGAGAAGTTCTTCAGGGCCAGTGCGTACCCAAGACAGCAGGCAAGGTCAGGGTGGACCTCTGGCTTCTGAGTTCTCCCACTTCCCTTCAGTTCCAAACACTGGAGTTCTCTGAATCCTGAGCTGTGGAACGTGGAAAATGGACAGAGCCCTGACCTCCTTACTTGAATGTGGAACCTCAGCCTCTACAACACTCAGAGCATTTCCAAACACAAAATTCAGTGGAACTGGAGTGTGGCGCACTTGCTCCTGGACTGTCAATTGCGGTTACACCAGCCGTGCGTGATGCCCGCAGTAAGCTCATCGTGGTGACCTGCAGAAATCCAGCTCCACCAACAGCAGAAAGCCTGCAATTTTGCAAAGACCATGTGTTGTACAAGTTTTCAACAAGGCAGTTTTAAAGATTTATGGCATGGCTTTAAAATATACTAGTGTTTTATTGGATGAAAGAATCTATTTCCATTTATGAAGGAAGAATTTAAATGACCACCAATTATCAGCACTAATAGCTCTGCACTTTCTCCTCTGTTGGCTGGCAGCATGCACATTCACTGTTCAAACGTTCTAAGGGGAATTTCATCTTTATACTTACACACTAACATTCTAGTAAATCCTAATGCCCCTGTGATATGACATCTGATGTAATTCTGCAAAAGAAATTATCAATAAACTTTTATATTTAATTAAAAATAAAGAGCAGACTTAATAACCAAAATATGTCATCTTGACATTTTTATTCTTGCAAGTTTTTTTTAAAGTGCTTAATTGTACTTTTCTCCAACCAACTAAAGATTTTAAATTATTTTGATATAACTTGACTTTCTGTGTGACTGAAGGTGATTTTTATGATTTTTATTGATAGAAAAATTAAAAGATAACTAGAGATAAAGAAGGAGAGGGAGAAAAGAAGGATAAAGAAGAGGAACAGGGGATGATAAGGAGAAGAAGAAATCAATGGGCCCTCTACATTTTCAGGCAGTTGAACTTTGGCAAGGACTCAAGCACTCAGTGGACAGGTTTCCAGGTAACAAGAACAGCAAAATACCCATTTCCTTCAGTGCAGAAATGTCTGCCTTCAGTCTCCATGAGATGATGGAGACCCCTGAGACTGTCCTGCTGTGTTCTCTAGCTTCTGCTGGCCACCAAGCCTGTAGGGAAGGGACACGCATCCCACCTGCAAGTCCCCTAGGCTGGGCTAAAGGGTCTTTGTTCTTTTGGTTCCCGAGGGCAGCATCGTTTGCTGTCTGGCGGGAAGCTGTTCTTCCTTCACAGGAGCAAGCCACAGCTCTTCCACAGGGATCCCACAGACGATGACCCTGACCCTAGACGCCCAACCCCACCAGTTCTGCTTCTTCCCACTTTGTCTTCATATGTTAGCTTTCCCAGGTGGAGCCTAATTGTGGAGCTCCTGGCTGCTCTGAGCCCAGAGGATGATAGCAGGGGAGGGAAAAGAGGAATCAAACCAATACTTATTAAGGACCTCACATGAGCCCAGCACCATGAGAACACCCCCCTCCATATCTGTTGTCTTCCTGAATCCTCATGGTAATTCTTTGGGACAAGAGTCATCCTCTTGTCCAAGAGGATGAGGAAACAAGCTCATGAGAGATAAGTAAGGTGCCCAGATTGCACAGAAAATGTTGAGTAAGGATTGAAACTCTGGGTTCTTTGGTTCCAATGCCCTTGTTAGCTGATCATGCTTTCTCCCATGGCATGTAAAAATATTGCTTTATCAATAATTTATTCTGTTAACTTCCATATGAGATCTGATGTGCATACGCTATGCATGATACTTAGGGATAAGGTGAAAACAGAAAGCTTTTCACACCGAGGGGAAATGATCACACCCGCGGCGAAGCATGGTACCACTACCAAAGCTGTGCTCACTTTCTCGGTCTCTGTTAGCTGAGGGATGCAGAGCCCCCAAGCTTTCAGGCCTTTCTCAGGGCTGACCTTGGGCTGCAATCTGACCTCAGGAAGTGCTCCAAGACCTTAGAAAGGATCACCTTCTGTTTTGTTAGATTTGGGTTTTTAAAAATTATTTTTGTTGTTTTTCTGATAATGAGACATATTAGGAATTTATTCCATAGACAAGGAGAACATTGTGAAAACACAGTGGTTTTATGGTGATTCTCCAGAATATGCAAACAGATACTCTTTGCATATGTAAACTTCTATAAAATTCGTCATGTCGAACTTCTGATAAAATTCAAGGGTATATTATGAAATTGTTGTTCTTGAAAATTTATAAATAATAAATGCAGGCTGAATGCTTTGCAATTCAGTGGTCTAACTTGATTAAAAGAGAAAATCCAGAGAATCTTTGGTGTGCATGTTCCTTCGGTTGTTGTTTGTAAATATAATGCAGATCGGGTTATAGTGTTTAATTTCCAGGCTGCTGTTTATATTTTACAAGAGATTTAGGCACCAGTGCACCTACTATTAAAAAACAAACAAACAAACAAAAAGACCCAGAATATTGGCACAGTGGTCCTGAACAATAAATTTTATAGTCCGGTTACACATGAACTAGTTCTAAATATGCATAAAGCACATTAGAAAATACACCTAAAATACAGAGATTTTTCTGCAGGATTGGTTACTAGGGATCGAACTCAGGGGCACCCAACCACTGAGCTACATTCCCAGCCCTATTTTGTATTTTATTTTAGAGACAGGTTCTCACTGAATTGCTTAGTGCCTTGCTTTTTCTGAGGCTGGCTTTGAACTCTGAATCCTCCTGCCTCAGCCTCCCAAGCTGCTGAGATTACAGGCATGTGCCATCGTGCCTGGCTGGGATATTTTGACAAGTAGATATTATTGCATTTTCTGGAGTAACTTTTTATGTTAGAAATTATGTGACCCAGCCTATTTAGTGCGCTAACAAACCTATATTGGAGGACCCTAGGATTCTGGCCTTTTAAATAAGGGGATTGAGGTAGTGTTGGGATCTCAGCTGGGAAGTCTGGAGACACTGTTGGCCTGTGTCATCCCCTGGCCCGTTACCTCTCCACACTCGAGCTTTGTTATTATTGTCTGGTTATAAGTGCATTTACAACAGTCAGTAGAGAAGAGTGGAGATAGAACAGCAGCCCCTCCTGAGCGAGTTTAGACCTAATGCTAGAACAGTCTTACATTCCCAGGGAACTGATATTCTTCCCACTGGATGAAAAGTAGTGACCGAGTCTCTTCTGCTTTGACAACCACAGAATCTCTTAAATACTTCTTCAGTGCCGACTCCAAATTTCAGGACTTTCCTTTTATTTCAGTTCATATTTTTTTCTGCTCCTGATTTTTAAGTTTAAATGTACTTTTGCCATTTTTTTATGCTGATCTTTCTATTCGAATGCTCTGGTCTTAGGGGAAACGGTGCACAGACTAACATCTGACTCAGGCAGACAGAGAGACAGTGAGGGTAGTAGAGGGGGCGATTTTCCACAAGGCTCACAGGACCTTGGGAGGACTGATGGACTGAGCTCACTTCATCTTCCAAAGTAATGACCAGCCACCAAGAAGAGCTAGCCAAGAATTCTAACAGGTGCACCCAGCAGCATTCTCCCCTCAAGACAAAGTAAACAGCCACTGCTATGGTTGCCTCAGTGTTGTGCTCAGAGTGTGGCCCAGGCTGGAGGGTCATGCTGAAAACGATTCTGGTGAAGACAAGCCATAAGGTCATGAATTCAGTTCCTGCTCACTGCACCTCAGTTAGGGCTCTGAAGGTGGTCAGAAATCGGTGCAGTTTGTCCTGGGTGGTGAAGGCTTGTGCCTGGATCACCTTCTCTGGCCCTCTCAGTCCTCCTCTGTTCACTTCCATGCCAACACAAATGCTGCTCCTCCCTCTCGTGTCTGCAAACATAGGCTCCTTCTCCTCCCTCTTGTTTCCACAGGTTTAGTCAGCTCTCTTCTTGCTGTGACCAAAAGACCTGACAGGAACAATTAGAGGAGGAAAAGTTTATTTGGGGGTGGAGATTTCAAAAGTCTCAGTGCATAGAAGGCCGGCTCCATTCCTCAGGGCTCCTAGTGAGGCAGACATCATGGCGGATGAGTGGGGTGGAGGGAAGTGGCTTACATGATGATCAGGAAGGAGAGAAAGAGAGAGAGAGAGAGAGAGAGAGAGAGAGAGAGAGAGGAGAGAGAGAGAGAGAGAGAGAGAGAGAGAGAGAGAGAGAGAGATCCTCTCCATGGGCAAAATAGAAACCCCTAAGGTGGCCCCAGTGACCCACCTCCTCCAGCCACACCCCACCTGTCACATCCCACCTACCACCCAGTTAATCCCTAGTAGGGAATTAGTGCACTGATTAGGTTAAGGATGTCATAACCCAATCATTTCTCCTCTGCACCTTCTTGCATTGTCTCACATGTAAGTTTTGGGGGGACCCCTCACAACCAGACCATAACATTCTGCCCCGGCCCCCAGGCTCTCCCCCACTCTCTAGTGCCTTTGCAAACAAGGGCTACTTCTTCTCCCTACTGTTCGTCACTCTTTCTTCTGCCTCTTGCTTTCATTCTAAGGACCCTTTACTTTCACACATGCGAGCTCCGGTTCCTTCCCTATATGGTTAATGTTTGAGATTAGCGGAGATTCTAAGGGTGTGTAACACAGATAACCATGAATGGGAGCGGCCCTCAGATGGGTCAGAACGCTGTCTTCATTAAGCATCTGTGGAATGGCACATGGTGCATTTTCGGGGGAGAAAATGGCCACCGGTTACAAGAAGGTCTGCTTTCTGTAGGCCTTGATGAGAGTTAACCATTGCAGAATGCTCAGTGTGACTTAGTCACTAGAGACTTGGGACGTGCCAGCTGGGCACTCAGGAAACTAGTTGTACCTGTTAAAAATCCAACTCAGGAAAACAGCTGTAAAAGCTCGAAACTCATTCTAACTCAGGGAAACCGTTGTGAAAGCTTGAAATTTATTGTTCCTGGGATAAATGTCTAGAGCCTAAAACCCATTTGTTTCCTTCCCCCTCCAGGACTCAGTGTTGCTAGGAATGGATGGGAGCCCAGAGCCTGGTGCTCACTGCTTATCTTCTCCCTCTGGGACCCTTGGTTACCCAGAGCTTCACTGTTGTCTTTTCTCCTTCCAGGACTCATCGGCAGTGGGAAAGGGGGAAAGTCCAGGGCCCAGGGCTCAGTATCTGCCTCCTCCCTCAGGACCCATGGCCACTGGGAGGGGATGGATGTGTGCCTTCTTCCCCTCCCTCCTCCTGGGTCACACTGTCCTCCTTTCTTCCTGGGGGCTGCCTTGGGGGATATTATTTTTCATACCCTTCAGGTTGCAAAGTCACTATTTCATATGAATGACCTCAATGGGTTCTCCCACCAACCACCCTACAAGCCAACACTGAGACCAATGGCTGCCTGAAGCTCATGGACACACTGGTGAGAGGCAGGGGCAGAGAGAAAACCAAGTAACACGCCACAAAGTCTGCTGTGGCAGATGCCAAGCTTTCCTGCCAACTGCATCTACCAGAAAGGCGGCTCTAAGTGCAGACGCTATAAAAGGGGCGATCACACGGCCCGTTCCATCTGCCACAGGTGAGGGACTGTGCCGGGCCCAGGCTGGCTCTAGTTCCAGGCCGACTGTAAGTAAATTCGCTTTTCTGTATGGCAAGCTCCGAGGGATATTTCTAGGAAAGGTGAGGATTGTCTATTGAATGACAATGAATTCTACCTTTTCCACATGGTTTTCACCGGAAACAAAAACCCTCATAGAATATTCAAGGGCTGGTCTGTATTTCTTTTTGTCTCAACTAAATCATGGGAAAAGAAGGCCCTGTTTACTGAAGGTGTGAATTAAAGTCCCCTGCAAAGTGGCAACTAATTATGTGACACTTTAATTGTTGGTATTTGGTAGCTCCTCAAGATTCCCACTTTGTAAAGTTTACGGTAAAATGTCAGCATAACATACGTACATCCTAGGTACATGTTAGGAGAGGAAGAAAGTTGACTCTTGCTGAGCACCTTCCCTGGGCCAAGGCCCTGAATCCTAGCTTCTGCTGCCTGGTGGGCTCATGTGAAAATCTTTCAAGAATGTCGATTTCTTTTCCCGTGCCTAATTGGTGCAATGTGCAACCTGGGCATTGGTGTTTTTAAGAAGCTTCCCAATTAGTTCTTAGGTGCAGCAAAGGTTGGGAACCACTGTTCCAGGTCATTTCTGTTTATTATCTCATTTCACACTGAGAGGAACTCATTTTGCTGATGAGGTCACAGTGGCAAGCTCATCGCCGAAAACTTGCCTAATTTTGAGTAGGAAACAGACTAAGAAATCTGATCCGGCAGCTGCGTAATTACAAAGCTTGGGTTCTTTTTCCTCTTCCAGACTTATAGGATCTGTGGGTTTTAAGACAGGAGAGAGTTTCTATTTCATTTTTCCACGTGCTAGAAGCTAGTAGTGAACTTGAATTCATTTAGTGGTGGGAAAAGTGTGTGTGTGTGTGTGTGTGTGTATGTGTGTGTGTGCGCTCACGCGCGTCTGCGCACAAGGGATGGGGGGATGGTGAGGGCTAACTTTTGATTTGAAGCAAACAGTGAAGACTATTATAAATTTCCAGGATGTAGGGGTCAGGCGGCCCGGCACCAGGCTCCTGGGAGCCAGGGATGAAGGAGTGAACATCAATGTTCTTTTATTGTTTTCTGTAACACTTCCTGTTAAAACCGTATTGAATCCAGGTGGTTAGCTAGTAGGACAGGAGGAGTGCATCCTTCATTAATTCTCAAACTTCATATTTGTGGAAACTCGTCAGTCTCACCTGCAGGTAAAACCAAATCTTTCATCATGCCTGTTGGCCATTCATACACACACCTTCTTTTGAGAAATATCTTTACGAGTCCTTTGTTTACTTCTAATTTAGGTTATTTGTTTTCTTGCTATTGAGTTGACTTCCTTTTATATTTTGAATATTAGTCCCCTGGTCAGATATATGGTTTGCAAATATTTCCTCCCATGGGGAAATGTTGAACAAAGGTACAAATTTTCATTTAGATAGGAGGAATATGTTTTCAAGATCTATTTTACAATACGGTGACCATGGTTAACAATTTATTGCATCTTTCAAATTGCTTTTAGAACAGAATTTAAATGTTCTCACTACAAAATAAAGAATAATATGCAGGGTAATGGATTTGTTAATTATCTTGATATAATAGTTCCACAATGAATACATAAGTATGTGCAATTGTTATTTGTCAGTTAAACATAAAAAATTAAATTAAAAAATCTCATTATTTTGGCACATTTATAAAGCATATTATGACACCATCGCTAGTTATTCAGAATCAGAGTTACCATATTAAATGAGTAAATTGAATAGAAAACCAAAACAAAACAAATGGAAAAGCTTGAGCTAGGAAAACAAAAAAAGCAGCCTAAGATTAAAGCTCATGTAAAATTTAATAAAAAATAGGCAGGCATGTTGATTATGCTGTACAGAGTGTTGCGGTTTGGATACGAGGTGCCCCCAAAGCTCCTGTTAACACAGGAGCATTCAGAGGTGAAAGGACAGCATTGTGAGGGCTGGACCCCATGCAGCCCACTCTGGTTAGACGGACTCACTGGATGGCAACTGTACGCAGGTGCCTGAGGACGGGGGTCTCTGGGGACATGCCCTGGGAGGGTGCATCTTCCCTTCCTCCCTTCTCTTTCTCTCAGCTTCCTGCCCCCATCAGGAGCTGAGCCCCCTAGACCCTTCCTCCATGTTGTGCACCGTGGGCACAGAGCAATGCAGTCAGCTGTCTCTGAACTGAGACCTCTGAACCTGTGAGCCCCAGATAAACTGTCCCTCTTCTGAGTTGTTCTTGACAGGTATTTTGGTCAGAGCAATGCAGAAGCTGACTGAAGCGCAGAGGGGTAAGAAAACAGGGAGGAAAAGAGCTTTATACACCAAAATAAAGGAGAGAAGCAGATGGAGCCACAGCCCTGGCAGAATGCTGGGGTCATGTCTCCAGAGGCCGGAGACCTCTGGAATGCATGACAGGAAAGGAAGGCTGCACTTCCACTGCCACTCTCCCACCCCACCGCATCACATGGCTGGATTCTCTGTGTCTAGACACATGTCCAATGGCATTAACCATGATCCCCAACAATGAGCAGAGAGTCACCTCTTCTTTTTCTCACGCACTTGTCTAACTCATGTTTCTGGCAAGCGTTCATACGTATTGCATTTAATAATGCTATAAACCCATCTGGCTTTAGTTGAGTGTTCAGGTTGTCTTGAGCCATTAATAGATATGGAGAATGAGAAATTCCCAAGATAATGAGACCTGAGGAAAGGGGGCAGACATGAAGGCCATGTACTGACAGCTTTCATCTCCCAAGACAAGTGTTTTCCAGGTGCCCGCTGCAGACTGGGAGGAGGTGTTTTGTCACCCTTGAAAGAAACAGTCTCTAGGAGGTGTTAATCTCCTCCAAAGTAAATCCTCTCCAGACACTGCCCACAGACCTCCGGCAAAGAAAGTTAAAAACTCCTAAGTGCCCAAGGAGACTGCTACCTACACTAGACCACCCCTCAAAATAACCTATCTAAACCCAATCCTTTTCTTTGTTCGGTGGATCATTTCCCACCAGAAAAGTGGGTCCACAGGTGCCATTTCATCCCTGCATCCTCTGTTCTGGTGTAAAACTGTCCCTGTTCCTGAATAAACAGCTGAGATGACTCGTGAGGTTTGCATCCTGCCTGGTCTTTTTGTGCTAACACCCATCCCCCTCTGGTTGAAAATAGATATTTTCACTTTTAAGCATTTTTTATCCTTTGGAATATCTTTTTTTTTTTTTTTTTAAGGAAAAAGAAGGCTTATTTTTTTACTAGCAAAGGAGAAACACAGGGGACTCCTGTCCTGGAGGCTGTGATTCTGCCCCTCAGTAGGAACAGGGGGCTTTTGAAGAGGTGCTTCAAAGTTACATTCACATGTTCTCTGTTGGAGTTGTAATTTGCTTGTTAATTTGGGAGATAGTCATTTCTGAGGTCTTCTGGTGCCATCCCCCAAGTCTGGATAACTTTGTTCCTATGGGGGTGTGTACTCAAGGACAGATAGCTCTGCCTAGGATTGGGAAGAAAGGTAATCCTGTTTCCTCTGAGATTAGGGAGGAAAGATTAGGGAGACTAGAGGCAGAGGGGAAGAGAAAGAAATGTGTCCATTTTTAAAACAAGTCGCAGTGGTAGAGCGGCAAGGGCTGTATTCAAAGCATAAAGTGGACACTGCTACATTTCCCCATGTCAATTTCTACTCTCCATTTCTGTGGAAAAATGGGCGACCACATCTCCAAGCTGCTTCTTGCTAAAAGAGGGCGAAGTTGGGGGAAGTAACCCAACGTCCTTGTTCTCTATCAGGTGGGGAGTGGACATTAGTTAAGGCATTCAGCATCAGAGCAGTCCAGATGGCAGGTGACTGGACAAGGCGTACATAGGGCAGGGATCAGGCCAATGACCAAGGGTGTCATGACTTTCCTGAGTTCAGTTTCCTTTTTCTCAAAGTGGACCATGATGGAGCAACCTGTACCATTCAGGGAAAGAAGGTGGGAATTCCCTGAAGCAAAAGGAGCTTCGGCAGCTGCTGAGATGGCCCCTCAGTCTGTCTTTTTACTCACAGGAACAAATCCTCTGGTTTGACCTGAGGAAAACTCACCTGTCTCCTAACTCTCCTGCAGTTGGCTCTTGACAAGTTTGCCAGCACCGTAAATCCTCAGCATGGGAGTGGGATTCCTTGGAGAGACGGTCTGCCCAAGACAGCAGGAATCGGGACTGCTCCCCGGTTCCATCTGGTGTGCGAAATTTGCTGCCGAAAGCTCGGTCCTTGTGCCCGATGTCAATCCAATAATGAGGACACAGTTTTGAGAAAAAGGAAAAGGAAGGTTTATTGCTTTGCTAGCAAAGGAGAAACCCAGGGGACTCCTGTCCCAGAGGCTATGATTCTCCTTTGGAATATCTTATATTGCTTTTAATCTGAGAAAGATTTCATTCCTGCCTGTCTTATGATCTCTCCATCCATTTCCATAGCTCTGTAATCTGACCTCACTAGACCTTACAAAGATGGCACATGAACACACAGTAACTCAGCTCCTTAGATGGATGTGGGCCACCCCCAACCCCGCACAGGCCCTGTTTAGTCTTAGAAGCTGCTGTGGTGTGAATATTTGCCCCCTCCAAAACTCAGGCTGAAATGCACTCGTCCTGACAATAGTAAGAAGCGGGACCTTGAGGAGGTGCTGAGGCCAAGAGGGCTGCACCTTCCTGGGGGCATGGCTGCAGTCAGGAAAGGGCAAGGCCAGCCCTCACTTGCATCTCTTGCCTTTTTGCCCTTCTGCCCTAGTAGGATGCAGCAAGAAGGCCCTCAGGAATGTTGGCCCCTCCATCTTGGGCTTCCAGAACTCCAGAACAGCAAGGCAATGAACTTCTGTTCACTGTGGATTTCTGTTACATCAGCACAGAACAAGACCAAGCGGGGTGTCCATTCTTATTCCCTCCATTAAAAGTCAGTAAGAGAGATGCCTTGATTACAATCTCCCGTTTGAGTTTCTTAGTCTCATGAACCCCTGTGACCTTCATAGCCTGAACTCATAATTTAGCAATTATGCATATTCATGTCATCTCTAGCTATATTTCAAATGTGTTATCCTTGTCCTCCAAGATTCACAGTGTCCGTGAGAATTGTGACCTATATTTTGAAGGTCTTCAAGGCAGCTCTAATGGCTATTGAAATATATTTTTTTCTGCATGCTCCATGTATAATTTATTGGTTAAGAATAAAATAGGGAAGTGAATTATTAACTGCATCTCAGTGGGTCAGAACAGCTGGGCTCAGAAGCCACAGAACTCAAACTCAGAGTCAGGTGATTGGAAACAGGAAAACTGAATCCTGCACTTTCCACAATTTCCCCATGGGGAGATATGGCATCTGTAGGGTGATGTCTGAACTTCTTATTCTAACACAGTTCTAACTTGGGAACCCCTTCTACTCAGTTGGCCTCACTTCTCTGCTTCCTCATTACATAGGCTGTCCCCTTCCTTGGAACCTATTGTCTCTAAATTTAAACTCTAAACCTGCATCCACTTTTCATCTTGTGAATTCTGGCTGTCCCTCCACACCCTCAAAGTTTTGATTTATTCTCTAAGAACTGAGTTCCAACACTGTTTCACCAATACTCTCAATTCATAGTCCTTCTGCTCCACATAACATTCAAATGTACAAACTCCATCAAACCAACCAGAACCTTTTGCATTCTTAACCCTGGGCTATGGTGTGTTGCTAGATTTCACCAGTGGATCTAGATTGGTGCTGTTAAATGTTCACAGTTCCTCGCCTTGGATGGACCATAGGTGCAGCGTTGTAGCCCTTAAGGCATTCCTTTCCACTTCTCCCTTGGTTCTACCAAATCTTGACCACACTCCTTAAGGATTACACACTTCTAATCTCATCCCTTCACCAGATCTTGCCTTTCATTCTACAAGAAAATCTGTATTGTAGCCAGGTGGTCCATCTTGTCATTGCCCTGCCTTACAGCAACCAACTAACCATATCAAGATGCCACACTTGCATGCAATGGGGCTCAGGATACCAGCTTCTAATCTCAGCTGTCTTGGAGAGGGAGGCCCTCTGCTCAAAGCCAGCCCACCTCTCTATGGTTTCCTCAATCATGTCTCAGATACTGTTCATTTGCTAATATCTGCGTCTTCCCTTTCATTTATTTTTAATCTCTTCAATTTATAAACATGCTCAAAAATCTTCCATTTTAAGGGGCAGAAACCACTATCAATTCTAATTCCATCCACCCCTTTCTCGGTCATGGCCATTCCCTCTTCAAGCCCAAACTTCTCAATAGAAAAGTTCATCCTTACTTCCTGGTCAGGCTCCACTCACTTCATTAAGTGGATCCAATCTCCAACTCAAGCCTTGTGCTCCCTGAGGCTACCAAGGTCACAGCTGCTCAGTAGTCAGGGCCAAGGTCATGGTGTTGGGACTTTCAGCTGTTGTTTCACACCCTCTCCTTCCTTGCCTCCCATCACCCCACTTTCCCTCTTTCCCCTTTGAGGTCTCTGAAGTGGCCTCCATATATATGAAGAAGAGGACTTTTATTTTAGTAATTTGAAAATGGTGTGCCTGGGTAGCTGTTTTCTTGTTTTCTGTTTGATGCTCTCTAACTTCCTTTGATCTGTGATTAGGCGTCTGCTGGTAAATTTATTCTGGGAAATTCGTGGCTATTACCACATCAGACGCTCCTACCTCCTTCTCTCTCAAACTCCAGTGACCTCTAGATCAGATTGCCTGATAGATATGGGATAGATACCCCTGGGTTCTTGGATGTTTTGTTCTTCTACTTCTTTTTAAAACATTCTTTCTCCTCCTCCTCCCATCCTCCTCCTCCTCCCCTCCCTTCTCTTCTTCTGCCTCCTTCTCTTCCTCCTCTTTCTCCTTCTCTGCTTTTCCACTTGAGTAATTACTATTGATCTCTCCTTAAATACAGAATTCCTTCCCGGGCTACATGAACCCTTTGGATGAGCCTGTCAAAGACATTCCTTATCATCCTCACCTGGGTTTTTAGATCGAGCATTTCCATTTTATTCATATTATAGTTTTCTGATCTCTACTGGAACTACTTTCCAATTTTACATGATGTCAACTTTTGGAGTTATATTAATCACAGTTATTATAAATTTTCTCTCAGGAAATGCTACCCTTGTGTCAGAGTCGAGCCTGGTTTCTGTGACACTTGGTCACTGGGATTGTGTTGTCACTTGTGTTCTTATGTGGCTTGTAATTCTTTCTAGGTCAAACACCTTGTGTTGCATGGTCAGGACTGAATAAATAGTTTTATGCCAAAAAATGAGTGTCTTCCTCCTGCTTAGGCCTTTGGTGTGAGATTTCTATCAGTCTCTTAAGAAATGTGTAGAGCTGGGTGTGGTGGTGCACACCTGTAATCCCAGCGACCCGGGAGGCTGAGGCAGGAGGATGGCGAGTTCAAAGCCAGCCTCAGCAACTTAGTGAGGCCCTAAGCAACTCAGTGAGACCCTGTCTCTAAATAAAATACAAAATAGGGCTGGGGATGTGGCTCAGTGGCCAAGTGCCCTTGAGTTCAATCCCCGGTTCAAAAAAAAAAAGAAATGTGTGAACCCTGCTTAATTAACTTGTGTTTTAAAAGTGACATTGTTAGGTTTTAATGGTTCGTGACTTTTTTAATGTGTGTTTCACTGAAATATTCAATATAATCGAATTGGAATATTCACTCTTGGTTAATCATAGGCCTTTCAACTCACCTAAGTGCTTGTGATAAGCGTCTAATGAGGCAGTTATGATTCTCATTAAGTTTACACTAGTCATGAAGGTCTTTTACTTCTTTTACTTTTTAAAGTAAACAAGCTGTAAAAGAATTCATTCCAAAACATCCCGCCTATGGCAGACATTATGTTCTCCATCATTGGCTTTTAATTTTACCAAACAGCACCAGAGTCCAGAAAGTCTCAGTTGGAAGCACTTTCCCTTTTTAAATAATGTCCAGGTCTCAATATTAGATTTAAACCAAACCTACTTTTTTAAACAAAAAATATAGTCTTGACTTTTCAGAGTGTTTTAAAGTTCACAGCAAAATCAAGTAGAGGGAATCGTACGACCAGAGTATGCCCAGCCTCCTCCACAACCAATATCACCAAAGTGGGGTTCCCGCAATTGATCTATGTTGATTTATCACTACCAGCCAAAGCCATGGTGTGCATCTGGCTTTCCTCTTCATGTGGAACATTCTATGGGTTTTGACAAATGTGTAATTATGTGCATCCATCATTATAGTTTATACAGAATTATACCAGAGTTGCACGGTAGTATGCAAAATCGCTTCAGTGCCTGAAAAATGCTTTGCACCCTATTCATTCTTCCCTCCTCCTTAACAACTAGCAACCATTGGTCTTTTGACGGTCTCCAGGGTTTTGCCTTTTTCATAATGTCACCAAATTAGACTGTTTTTCATTGCTCTAATGAAATACCTGGGGTAGGCTACTTTTTAAAGACAAGAGGTTTCTTATGGCTCATGGTTCTGGAGGTGCAAGGTCAAGAAGACTCAGACTTCTTACTGGTAGGGTCTCAAGGCAGCACAGAGAATCACATAGCAAGAAACAGGGAAGCATGCCTGTTTGTGTCTCCTCTGGTTTCTCTCCAACCAGAAAGCACAGAATTCAATCTCGGGGGCTCTACCCTAATGATTTTATTTAATCCTAATCCCTTCCCAAAGACCCAAAGTCTGGCCATAATAGATTGTTTCCACCCCCTTATCACATTGCCATGGGCATTAAATTTCAACACATAAAGGGGACCCTGAAACCACATCTAAACCACACAAGCCTCCTTTATATTTTGAGGCTTTATATTTTATGCCTGCAAATAAAATCCTTCCCTTTCTTCAACACAAAACTATTAGCAGATTTTTAAAATTATTTTAATCAAATTGCAAACAGGTACAATATCTACTCAAAACCTCTGATAACTCCTGGAGGTTCTTTAGAGAATTGACCTTAGAAGATACTTACCTAGCAAATGACACTAACCAGGATGCAATGCACCTGACCCAGGCCAGAGTTCCTTTTCTTCGGTAGCTGAGGTTTGTGTTTGTCCCTTCAACACGGGCCCACTGGTGGCTCCTGCAGATGCTCTCCTGCCCTGAGCTGTGTGTGCAGTAAGGCAGACACCAGGCTCCATGAGACCGGGGTTCACTTACGAGGACTGCACAGAGTCACATTCCACCGCTCCCTGGGGGATCCGGCACAGTCCTCTGGCCTCCCCCAGCCTCCGTGCATCTGCAAAGTGCACTCAGTTCTCTCCAGAGTCCTGTGCAGCTCCGAAGGTCCCATGTCACTCACAGGGAAGGTGACCCTGCTGCTCTCAGGGAGTTTCTTTCCTCACAGTTCAAACTTCATGGGGAAAATGAAGCCTTCCCTCATCCATGTTAGAAATCAGTGCTTGAAAACAGCAATTTTCAGTGTCTGTGAGTCTTGGAGTTTTGACAGAGGCTGACAAGAAAAGAAGTTCCTGAGAGGCAGGCAGACCTGCACACTGAATGAATGGGACTTGGAAATACGAACATAGATCCGAGCTGACAACTCTTCTGTCATTATGATGGTCCATTATCCCTCAATTTACAAAGAGTAGAATTAAAGGATCATGGTCCATTACCCCTGAATTTAAAAAAATGTAGGAGGTACCTGTGAGGTTTGCAAAATAAGATGTAGCTCGCAAGTTCCATTCAGGAAGTGAGGTGGAACTTCAGAGTCTGTAAAATACAGAGAGAAATGACAGGGAGAAGAAGGGGAGCCCTGGTTTCTGGGAAGCTGGAGATTAAGGTGGTGTCTCTGAGGTCCTGTGTGTCCTGGGAACTCCACCCGCAGTGCTGGCTCTCTCTCTGGTGCAGGCGCGTGCACCCAGCCAAGCCTCCTCGGACCCTGTCCTGTCTGCCCTCTGGTCTCTGGCGCACACAGCAGGGTTCACAGCAAGACCCTCTGCTCTGAGTCGGCCAGATGTGGCTTTCAATATGAAAGGAAATACTGGGAATCCGGTGCACTCCTTCAACAAAGTTCATCTCTCAATTCTATTATATTATTGAGAGCTCAGAAGTTCTATTGTGAAAGTTAAGAGCTGAACATTAACTTTTCATTTTTCTTTTCTACTTTGCCAATGAAGGCTTTTGGACAAAAAAAAGGAGTTTTTAGAAGAAAAATAAGAGAGGGAAGCATATTAATTTAATTCTCTTTATACACAAATTCTCGTGGGCTTGGTCTCCTGCCCCAGTGTCTACCCGTCCGAAAGTCTCCTTGCCCTCCTGACTCAGGCTACTTCTCTCAGACATGATATCCCTTTTAAGCCTCCATGAAAAACTCCATCATTAGTCTGGAGACATTGTTCTACAATCAACAGAACAATCAGAGACTGGGACCCGTGACTGGGGAGGCTGAAGCAGGAGGATCACAAATTCAAGGCCAGCCTCAGCAACTTAGTGAGATCCTATCTCAAAATAAAAACATAAAATGGGCTGGAGACTGGGGACTTAGCTCAGTGGTAAAGCACCCCTGGATTCAATCCCCAGTGCAAGAGAGAGAGAGAGAGAGAGAGAGCCACAGAACTGACTGAAGTGCCTGACTTCTTTCCTTTACCCACTTACCCAAGGAAACAAAATCCGAGAGTGATCACTTGGCACTCCTGAAAACAATTTAATGTGTCACCTTTCAAAGAGCACGTTACCTCAGCCTCCAGTGGAGTCATTCACCCTACTGAAGACGATAATGTGCATGTTGGACCAACCCCGACAGGAGACTCCATGGTATTGAAAGCACATTAATTCCTTGGGAAAGATTTTCAATGCTATATTTAATTATGTCACTCTCCTGGAGACAATAGCCATCAGCTGCCATTGTTTTTCTGTCATTATAATCAAAAAGGACATTTTAAATAAGTTTCCTAGGCTCTCTCGCTACCAGTAACCACGTCCAACAAAATTGAACTGCTTTAAAACTGTTAAGCATACCATTTAGACACCATCACAGATTGGTTAGTTAACCTCACAGAGATTGATTGCACATTCCTTTAAATGAGGCATGTTCAAGTTGTATACCTGAGTTTGGAAAGAACAGCTTTCAACCATATCACTGATCTATTTGCCATATCACTGACCTTTTAAGCCAACCTTATGTTTAAATGTGATGTCTCATTATAAAATTCTAAAGGCAAGAAACAGTATGTCAAGATAGAAATATGTCTACTTTCCTGTGTTGTGATTTCTAAGGCTGGCATCAGCAATTAGATAAACTTTTTCAAGATATGTTGGTGCCCTATTTGTCCCTCAGGGAGTTGCACAAATGAATGCCAATCTTCCCAGCCAGTCCACCCCTCCTAGGGAACTCTCTGCAAGGCGCCCGTCAAACGTTACCATACGTTCAGTGTCGGCAACTCCTGTGTATTATTTCTTCAGTGTGTCCCATAAGGGAAGGGTCTGTCTTATTCTTGCATAGCTGGTATAGTTATGCATGTTAAACTCAATAATTTTAATAATTTCTACCACTCGAGATATTTAGACAATTTATCATTATCATCAAAATCTCAATGACAAATATAGACAGTAGTGATCAGCTTTCAAATATAAACCTGATGCTAGACACTGATTAGAATGTCTCTCATCCTCATAAAAAAAAAAACCTTTAAAGTGCCAGGTGCAGTGGCACACGACTGTAATGGGTCCGGAGGCTGAGGCAGGAGGATTGAGAGTTCAAAGCCAGCCTCAGCAAAAGCGAGGTGTTAAACAATTAAGTGAGACCCTGTCTCTAAATAAAATAGAACATAGGGCTGGGGATGTGGCTCAGTGGCAAGTGCCCCTGAGTTCAATCCCTGGTACCCTCCCCCATCCAAAAAAAGAAAAGCCATTTAAAGTCAGCTAGGCCCAGTGGCACATGCCTATAGTACCAGAAACTCAGGAGGCTGAGGCAGGAGGATCACAAGTTGGAGGCCAGCCTGAACCATTTAGTGAGACTCTGCTCAAAATTCAAATAAATAAATAAATAAATAAATAAATAAATAAATGGACTGGGTACATAACTCAGAATCAGGAAAAAACCACCTGATTAATGAATTCTAAAATTGACCACTTTCCTCTTTGCCATGCTGAATCTTTAAAATAAATATCAATTCCATATTTTAGCCTAATGACATGTCCAAGTTAATTTTTTTTGGTTAAAAATCTTATACCCTTTTTCCCAGGATTGACCTCTTTTATAATGTACTGGAAAAAATATAAGTTTCCAAAGATTATTTTAAATGAAGAGACATTTTTCTTCCAGTAATGTAATTAAAACCCACGGGAAAGGATAGCTCTTTTGTAAAGAAAAAAAAAAAAAAGCACAAAACTGGAGGGATGCCTTCGCAAACTCTTGCTTCCCCAACAGGCGTTCCCCACTGGGAAGAAAATGCATGATTTCCCCCAAAACTCATCTCCTGCTCTCTGTTGATATATCTTTTCACTAACTGCTAAAAACTCATTTGCAATTTAAAATATCTTTGACAAAAGCCACAATGTTCTGAAATGTCCAATTCAGGCACCTTACTTCTTCCACCCTAATTCTTCGGCTAAGTGCTCTGGCTAAGCGCTCTCAGCCTGCAACCATTTCCAGTTTCCCTTTGAAGGAGGAGGGAGCTGGGGAGGAACTTTGGGACTCCCTCTGGCAGCGTGCGGGGGATATTTCTCGCGTGGGGTGCAGGGTGGGCGGTGGGGGTCCGCTTCTTCCGTGAGGATCGGTGCAGTAGGATGCTGTGCGTCGGGCGGGCCTCGGGCTCTGGGTGTCTCCCTCTGTGATGCTGGACAGGCCTCAGTCTATCAGGCACACGGCGGGGGCTGCAGTAGCGCCTTCGGCACAGAGAAGGTGGTCCACGCACCTTATTGTTATTATTTGTGCTCAAGGGCCAACATCGCGTCTTGCTTTATTGTGTTCACAGTGTGTCGCAGGGGGTTTACATAAACACATTAAATAAGCTGTTGTAGCCGGGCGTGGTGGTGCACGCCTGTAATCCAAACGACTTGGGAGGCTGAGTCAGGAGGATCATGAGTTCAAAGCCAGCCTCAGCAACTTAGC
>JAJEJO010002015.1:77502-90896 GCA_020662805.1 Glaucomys volans
GATCCTTCTGGATTTTTCAATAGCTGGAGAGGTGAAAGCGAAAGATGCATCATTAGAGAAAACGTTTTTAAAACCTCTGGTAATTATTCTTTCAGTTCTGAGAAAACTTAAATATAAAACACTTATAAAAACTGCTGATTTTTCTGGAATATGGCCTCACAAGCAGGCAGCAGCTCTTTGGAGGACACATGTACCTCATTACCCTCTAGCTCTCCCAGGTGGCACACCCTGTATCTCATTTTATGTTTTTTTTAAAATAATTTTTCTAGGTAGGCATAGTTTCTCAGCATATCTTTTTTAAAAATGTTCATCCAATTTAACACCCTCTGCTTCTGCTAAGAATAACAGGGGGCTGGGGTCCTGACATTTTACATTACTTACAAGCCAACAGGTTGTCCTACCACAGTTTCAGGGATGCTGGCAGAAGAAACGAGACTCCTCGCTCAGAGACAAAAGACTTTACTACTCAAGAAATGACACACAGCATAAAGATCAGCAGGCCACGTGTCTTTGTCCCCATGTCTCATGGGGTGACAAGGATGGACTCACATAGGTACATGTACATGCAGTGGGTTTCATGGCAGAAAAGGAGCCCTATCAGGCTCAGTGGTACACAACTATAATCCCAGCAATTTGGGAGGCTGAGGTAGGAGGATCCCAAGTTGGAGGTCAGCCTCAGCAACTTAGGAGACTCTGAGTCTGAAACTGAAGAAAGGAAGGAAGGAGGTTAGGAAGGAAGGAAGGGAGGAAGGAAGGAAGGAAGGAAGGAAGGAAGGAAGGAAGGATCAGGAAGCATGTCTACACTTTATTCCAGAAGAAAATACTCATACTCATACCCTTGAAGATAAAGTTAGGAACAAAGGGCAGACTATCTGCAGAAATGGAAAGAATCCATGAAAAATTTCTGTGCAGCATTCCCTCCCATCCTAGGCAAGACAGTCTGTACCTGCTTGAGTGTAATGGATAAATACCTTTTCAAAACTGCTTTGGAAATCCAAAGTTCTAAGTCAATTGGACGATTGTTTGAAATCAAGAAATTAATATTTTATGTTTGACTAGCAGTGGTTCTCAAGTCCAGTTATTTCAAAACTATCTCAGTTCAATTAAGGCCTACTCTGTGGGGGAGGGGAAGCTTTCCAGGTCACTTGTGTGTGTGATTGAGTTGGGGTCGACAATCACAGAGCCAAAGTCAGCCTACTTCTAGGCGGAATCTGATCAGAGACCAGAAAGAATCAGACCCCAAACAAGATCTATGACTTGATTCCTATGTAGATAGAACTTAATCTGAGAGACAAGACCAATTAATTGATTCTTACTATTTAACCAACATTTTGATGAAATGTTTAAGGATGGTGGCGTTGACTTTAAGAAAAAAGTTTGCCAACTTCACAAAAAACGTATTTTTTCTGCAATTTTCTATGACATTTCTGCAAGGAAAGCGTATTTTCTTTCCTCCTGTGAGAATCCCAATGGCATGTCATTCCTGATGTTTTCTTCATTCGAGTGAACAGTGGCTGGTTGTATATCCCATCGTGGTCTATTAACTGATACGTGAGAGAAAACAAAACCGACTTTATGATCATCACTCATACTGGTCTTGATGAGCACGAACCTTCCACGGTTTTCTTCAACAGAGGCCGCAATGGTCTTGCAGCAGCGTTCTGAAGGCACAAGATCCGTCATACAAAACCCTGATGAAAGAAATCAACGAAGATCCAAGTCGACCAAGAGTCGTTCTAAAGTGCACAGAGCTTCTCAACTTGATCTAGGGATTCAGTGCAATCCCATCGAAATCCCAGCAGGGGATTCTGTGGCTATTGAAAAACTGATTCTAAAGTTTGTGTCTGAAGGTCAAAGTTCGAGTTTAGCCCCCCAGATATTGAAGGACAGGCGTGAAGGACTGACCCAGCGACAGAACCTACCGCGAAGCTGCAGTGGTCAAGTTGGTGAGAGGAATTGAGGAACAGATCAATGGAATTTCCAGGAGACCAAGAGGGGGACCCACACACAGCTCATCTCTGATAAAGGAGCACAGGCAATTCAATGGAAAAGAGACAATCTTCTCAACAAATATGTGGGAATAAGTAGACAGCCACATGCAGAAATGTGGATCTAAACACAGACCCCACACCTTTCACAAAAGTTGAATCAAAGTGGATGTCAACCAAACTATAAAGTGAAAAACTCCAAAACTCAAGGTAGACGGCATAGGAAGACGCGTGGTAACATTGGTTTTAGTGATGACTGACTAGATACAACAACAAAACGTGATCTATGAAACAAATTAACAAGGAGGCTTCATTAAAATGAAAAAAATCCTGCTTTGCAAAGAAAATAAGACGAGTCAGACTTGGTGGCACACGCCTGTAGTCCAGCAGCTCAGGCTGAGGCAGGTGGGTTGCAAGTTCAAGGCCAGTCTCAGCAACCTAGCGAGACCCTATCTCGAAATAAAGAAATTTTAAGAAAGGACTAGGAATATAGTTCAGTGGTTAAGTACCCCTGGGTTCAACCCCAGTACATAGAAAGAGAGAGTTTGTATAACACTTAACAGATAAAAGAGTGGTGTCTAAAATAAACAAAGAACATTTAAAATTCAACAAGACAAAAGGTAACAACTCATTTAAAAATGGGTAAAAGATCTGAACAGATACACCTCACCCAAGGAAATACGCAGAATGGCAAATACGCATATAAAAAGATGAGCCACATCACATGTCACCGGAGAAATGCCAAATAGAATAACGAGATAGCACGACAGACCCCCTGGAGTGGCCAGACCGTCCCTGATGCTGGTGAGTGGGGTCCACAAGCGCTCTCATCCGCTGCCTGTGAGAAGGTGGAAAGGTGCAGTCGCGTTGGAAGACAGGGGGACAGTTTCTCATAAAATCGAATGCACGTTAACCATGTGTCCAGCAACTGCACGCTTGACATTTACCAAAGGAGATGAAAATCGAGGTCTCCACAAAAACCTGCACACAGTGTTTATAGCAGCTTTATTCATAATTGCCAGCGTTTGAAAGCAACCACGATGTCCTTCAATAGCTGAATAGGTTAGCCAAAAGCTGTAGTCCATGCGGACGATGGATTATTACACAATAAAGAACAGACAGGAGCAGGGAGGCATGGAGGGCACTGAGGAAAGAGACAGATGTAAAGTAAAAGTCGTCCATCTGAAAGCGGTATACTGTGGGCAGCCAGACATATGCATTCTGGAAAAGACGAGACCTCGGAGCCAGTGGAATCATCAGTGTTTTCGAAAGCCCTGGAGGCAGGGACAGGGATCAGACACAGAGGACAGTGGGAGGATTCTGCAGCTCTTACAGTGGGGGGCCCATGTCATGATGCATCTCTCATCAGTCACAGAATGGGCAACACAAAGAGTGAACCCCAAAGTAACTTAGGGACGGTTGTTGAAAATGTGTTCATATTGACTCATTAATTGGAACCAGCATCCCAGGGGGTGTCACTGCTAAGAGGAAACTCCTGCAAGAATCACCCATCCCCACTCACAACTGGGATCCCTGTGACCTGGGAACGTGAGACCCCCTGTTTGTGGTCCTCTGCTCTCTGGGTGGCTGGTCCTCTGATCTGGGCCCGGCCTCTTTCTGCTGCTCAATCCAACCACCTGGAGCCACCTGGCAAATAGAGTCCGTCCAGAGCAGGGCTCATCCCCGTCCTGGTTATTTGTTCCCAATGGAGACAGAAATAAGGCTTTGGGCGAGTCACAGGTTAGGATTCCCACTTCCAATGGGAAGAATCAAAGCCTCTTGTTAGAAGGTCCGAAGGTGTGATCAGTGAGGATTTGAAGCCCCTGCCACAAATTCCAGGGGAGCCGATGGAGAGAGATGGCAGCTTCAGTCCTTCCCCTGGACTCCCTCCTCCCTGTGAGTTTTAGGTTCACCTGCCATGCCCACCTTTGGTGTCATGGTTCCTGTCTGCCGTAGGGGCCGTTCAGTGCTCTGGGAGCCATGAGATCTATATCCGTGGATGTAACAGTGGCTCTTCCGCGCGCACCATTTCCCCCAGTATTTTTCTTGAGATGAGAAGCAGAAGGTCGCTTCATGCCTGGCTGCTTATCAAAGGGAGCAGTTTTCATAAATCCCTGGCTTCACACAATGCTAAAGGCTCCTTTCATTTCTGAGCTGAATCTGTGTCTGGCGCAGCAGTTGGCAGGGGAAAAGCTGGTAACGCTGGGTTTGTTCTTCTACCTGCTGCTCATCCGAGGGCGGGTGGGAAACCACATTTTTCTCGGGGCCCGGAAAGCGCAGAGAGGAACCATTGGAGTTCACTCCCAGTCTGGGGATCAAATAAAAGGCCAGTTTCACCACCCAGCTGTGGGTGGTGTCACGTGAGCTACAGAGAGCTCATTTGCAGAAGCAGCATGGTTAGGAATCTGGCTTTTGGGGAGAACAAAGAGGCTCGCTTTAATCCCCCTGCCTTTTAACTTTTAATCATGCATCCACCTTTTCAGGGGCAAGATGGGGTAGGGAGACCTTTTGAAAGCTTGAACAGTAAGAGGTAGGGTATTTACCAAAGGAACCATGCAGCTTTCTGACAGTAGTTGGACTTCACAACTGTTCTTCCATGGAATGAAAGAAAAAGCTACTGTCTTACAGTAAAAACTGACAGGGCCAGGGACGTGGCTCAGTGGTGGAGTGAGTGCCCTGCATGCATGAGGCCCCGGGTTCCGTCCCCAGCACAGGAAAAAAAAATGCCATTGGTGACATCCCTCCCTTCCTTCCTGTCTCAGTTCACACACGGCCCCATTCCCTGAACTCCCACAATGATTACTATGTGGCATTTACTTATACGCTGCTTTCACATCACAAAAGGAGAATTTTAGAGTTTGGAAAATCCTGCTCATCAGGAGACCTAGACCTTTATTTAGCTGAAGGAGCCCAGAGACAGTAAGGATTAGCAGCGTTTCATAGGGAGGCTGTGGGAGCCCTTCCCAGGCCTAGTTGAGGCTCTGTCTTTGGGAATTGGGCTTCCGGTCCAGCCAGAGGTCCTGAGAACAGGAGCCAGGCCCCAAGCAGGTCTCTTGCCTCCTCCAGAGCCCACAACCGGAGCAGGGACCCAGGCAGGTGCTCAGGGAGTCCATGGGTTGGCACGCACTGTCCGCAGGTTAGGTCTCTTCTCTCCTTAGAATTCAAATGCGACAGATGTTTCTAGATGTTCTTGCACAACATTCCACAATCAACACACGAATTAACTATGAATCCCTGAAATGGGAGGGAGCTGTGCAGATTTAAGTGAATTGTTTTTTCTTAAAACTTTCTATAGACGGTCAGCTAAGGCCAGTAAAACGTTTTCACCCTCAGGGGTCACGTAGATTCAAAGCCAAATCAAACTGGCATCGCAGCTCTCTGCAGGAGAAGCTGCCGGGGATCTGAGAGAAGGCCTCCGCTGTATCCCTTCGCGTCTGTATGAGAGCGCGGTTCCCCTGAGCGCAACCCTGACACTCTCCGTTTCAGAAATCACGACTCGGCATCCAGGGGCCCCAGAGTCCAGACTCTGATGCACATCGTGCCTGCCTCCTGCCTCCCGGACCAAGATTCCTCAGCAGAAACCCCAGCTCAGCAGCTGAACGCCTCTCCTGTTCGTTTTCCAGTTACAGGGAATTGCCCTCTCCCCACCGAACCCCCTCCTTCCTTTGAATGTGTGAAATACAGGATCTAGAATCAAAAATTTCCTAATGCATATGGAAAATAGAAATCAATATTCAGGAAATCCTCTTTTGGGACTCAGTAGTTTAATGTGGATTAATATTAGGGGGTGTCACTCCCACTCTGAAGGGATAAAAAGAGAGTTTCAAATGTCTGTTTTCCTGAGAAATGCCATTTGGCTGTTATCTACAGTAACTAGTGCCCCTAGTATTTACCTGCCCATTCATACTGCAACCTCTAGAGGAAGTTTTCATCTGAAACCTAGGAGCAGTGATTTGCTAACAATAAATCACTGTGATTTTTATCAGGTTTCCCAGCATTTTCTCTTTCTTTACACTTTTGTTAGTTTGATTTTAAAATCTCTTCTTCAAGTTTTGCTGCCTGTATTGTCCCATTTCACATTGCTATAACAAAATACCTGAGGTTAGATAATTTGTAAAGAAAAGAGGTTTATTCAGCTGACAGTTTTAGAAGCTAAATGTCTAAACAGCATGGCACTGACTCTCACAAGCCACCTCCACTCCAGGTATCATGGTGGATGGCATCAGATCAGAAAGAAGACCTATCACCTGGTGAGACAGGAAGCCAGAGAGGAGAGAGGAGTCAGGCACACTCTTCTTATTCTCTCAGGAAATAGATGTGCCACAAGAAGTATCTTAGTCTCCTCCCAGGGCGGTGCCCACAGTGACCTCCCACTAGGCCCCACCTCTAAGCTTCTACAGCCTCAACTTTGCCACTCTTTTTGGGTCAAACCTCCAATACAATACCCCTCGGGGACACACTACATGCAAACCACTACATTGCCATAACAGTATTTCAAGGCAATGTGGGGACATACTGGTGCGTTCTTACACATTCCGGAAAAAGTCTCATCAGTATCGTTGTGTTTATGAGAAACCTTCAGATCTCCACACACACACAGTGTCTAGGGATGGTGGGAAACTGGGAACACTGGGAGGGTTTGAGCTTGAGAGACACTAGTTGGTGTGATGGACACAATTAAATGGAAGGAGAGTTTGAGGGTACACTCTGATCAAGATGTGATTTCAATATAAAAAAATTGTATTTCAAATCACAATGTGGATTTATTTTCATAGGGGCTAGATCTATGTGTTTTATAGGAAAATAATTTCACACTTTAGATGCTAAGAAATACTCGGCAACATTTTAAAAAGTAACAAGCCTATGGAAATTATTATCAGGCAAATACTTTTAGTTTCTGAATCAAATACGATCTGAGAACAGAAGCTTAGAAGAACAAAAAATATATATTTAAAAAATCTCTAAAATACGACATCTCCCAAAAACTATTCGGTAGATAATTTTCGTACAAGAACAAAATGGTGAGTCTTTTCAGCAGTCTTGGTGGGCCTATTAATTCACAGGGAAAAAGGACTTTCCACAAAAGCAGGGTCTAGGAGTCTGGTGTGTTAGCCGACCCTGACTCTCATTAGTTTATCCAGAGGTGAGTGGCTCATTTTTATTGTCAGTGCATAGGGATCTGACCCTAATTCTCGTTATCATCCTGTCTCAAAGGCAGTGCAACCGTCTCCGAGGCTTGGAGGAGTGTGACCTGTTCCAGGGCAGACTCACCCCTGAGGAATGTCAGCAAGAGGCCTTAACAGCAGCGGCAGCACTGTTGGAAATCGCACGAGATTTTAAAACTCCTGGCACACTATTTTTTCCTGAAATAACCTTGTATCTGTTGTTTCATTTATTCAACCATTTAAGCCCAAAGGCAAACAAATATATGACTTGAATCTCTGATGCTGACACACCGTTCATGGCTGAAACTGTTTTCACGGAACAAATGCGACCTAGATAAAAGCTGAATAGACTTCTGTTATTGACTGATTTTGAATCATTGAGTTAAAAATCTAGGCATTTGATTGAGTGGGATTTTTAAAAATGTCTTTCTAAACATTTAACAGACAATCCTAATTACTATCACCTACTCAAAAATCACTCAGGTTGTTTCTCCCTGAATTGAAGTGTGAAGCTATTTCATTGTTGATCTTATTTTTTATCTATACATATTTTAAGGACTGGTATTTGTTCCTTAGTTCAAATAACATAAGACTTTTCCCATTGTAATGATGGAAATTTGATTAAAAATGAAAACTCCATCTTACAGAGGAGTATTTTCAGACAATATATTATTTATTCATCCCATGTTTCAAAGATTGAATCTCTTGATAACAACGATTATTTTTAAAAAACATCTTGAGTTTCAAATTCTTCCACTCACTCATGTAGACAAACATAAACAAATGGTCACTTTGCTGTATAACTAAGGAAAAATGAAGGTTAAAAAGGATCATTTTAAAAACATTTTTTCAAAACTGGGCTTTGCAGTCAGGAAAGCATTGTTTCAAATATTGATTTTCTCAAATTCAGCAAGTTCATTTCCATAACATAGACATCAAGGAACAGAACCATAGAGTTTAAAGTCATAAGAAAAAGCATGAGAAAAGTATATAAAACCAAAGTTACCATCTCTCCTCTTACCCCAAGCTGATAACCATCCTCAGTTTCAGAGAAAGCCAAAGGTGACCGCCATCTTTGCAGTTAACCAACCAAACAGACATTCTGACTCCTCTGATCATCCTCTCATTTCTGTTGAACCAAGAAGTTAATTTTACCCCAAGACTGCATCTGTGTCCACTCTGTAACCACCATCAACCCCATGATGCAATGCCAACATTGTGCGTCCAGCTGGTCTCCCCGACCTTTTCTTGATCCCTCCTGGTCTATTGTTTTAATGTACCCAAATCTATGTTTGAGCTCAGAACCTGATCATGTCATCCAAGTGTCTAAAGCAGTGCCCTTGGATCACCATTATTCCAGTGGTGTTAATGGCTTACTGCTAAGGTTGAATCTTAAGTGTCCCCAAAGGCCCTTGTCTTGAAGGCTTGGTGGCCAGTCCATGGGTGCTTCTGGAAGGTGGTGAAACTCTTAAAAGGTGGGTCCTAATGGGAGGAAGTTGGATCAACTAGCAGTGTGTCCTCAAAGGGAGCTTCTGGACCCTGGCCGCTTTCTGTCTCTCTCTTTGCCTCTTGGCTGCCGCGAGGGAACAGGCCTCCTCTGCTCTTCCCTCCCACCACGATGTACTGCTCTACCCCAGGCCCAAGCAACCATGGACCATGGACTGGAACCTCAGAAACTGTGAACCAAAATGAACCTTCCCTCCTTTTAACTTGGTTGTCTCCCGTATATGATCAAAGTCTCATAGACGGTTAGCAAACTTGTGATTAATCTGAGGCCCAGAGATAAAGTCTAAACACTTAACTAGAACTCCACGTGGCTTGTCCAAGTTTCCAGACTCACCGCAACTGGGAAACTGATTCTCTGCTGCTCCCTGTGACAGGGCCTGCTCAGGTCCCCATCACACCGCCATCTCCTGCCACAGCAATTGACAGGAGCCAGGTCTGCTTTCTGAGTCACACTAACTCCTCCTCATCCTTCAGATCTCAGCTCACACGTCAGCCCTCACAGAAGCCATCCTCGCTGTCCTAGAGCCGGGCCCCTCTCTTGTGTTTCCAAGTAACCTTTTCTTTCCTCTAAAAGTGATCAAATGTTTAATTTCACCACTGCTTATGTGTTTGATGAAACTCTCTCCCAAGAGACTATGAGCTCGGTGAGGTCAAACCAGGTGTCAAACCTCTCCAAAGCATTGGCTGGAAGAATAAAGAAACAATCATGAAACAGCATGGCGTGTGGCGATCTTCTGGGTAATAGGGACGTGGTCAGGAGCCAGAGTTCCCAAGGAGCTCCATTCCAATGACCACAACTACCAATAGGAACCTATATGCACAGAGATCACATGGCAAAACAAAGACCGAGTCAGAGGGACCCCTGGTGGGGAGTCGTCGGCTGTATCTAGACAGCCATGGAAGGCCCTCCTAAGGGAGCATTTGGGGAGGATCCGGAAGGCAGTAAGGGAGCAGTGGTGGATCCCTTGGGCCAGATCCCAAAGGATCTTCCAAGCCAAGAAGACAAGATTTCTTTTTAAAAGACATTGTTTGCTGTTTTAAAAAGGGTACTCAGGCTGCTCCTTGGGAAATTTCTAGAAAAGCCTGAAGCAGTAAGATTACTTTGGAGGCTGGTGTGAAGATTTGGATTCTGCATGTTTTTTAGGATAGATCCTTTGAGGTATGCTGATGGAGTACATGGGAGCGATAAAAGAGTCAATGATGATGTGAGATATCATCTTGGAGGAATGGAGTTGACATTAGTTAATACTGAGAAGTCTGGGGGTGGTGTGAAAAGAGGGAGGCCGTGCTTCATAAGGTCTCTGTGTGAATGAATGGATGAATGAATGAATAAGTGAATTATTTGAGTAAAAAAAATACCTGCCAGGCATTGTGACCCACATGTGTAATCTCAGGAACTAAGGAGGCTGAAGCAGGAGGATCACAAGTTTAAGGCCAGCCTCATTAACTTGGTGAGAACCTATCTCAAAATAAATAAATAAAAAGGGCTGGGGATATGGCTCAGTGGCAGAGTGCCTCTGGGTTCAATCCCCACCACCGAAAAAAAAAAAAAAGAAAAATCTGAGATTTCTCCATATTATAAGGACACCAAACAGAGAAATAAATAACCTTGGCTTTTTTTTTTATTAGTTCAGTTACTTGAAGGAAATTTTGTGTGGGGGGGCAGGGGTCTTGGAGAATCAACAATTTTGAACATTTATTAGAAAGTTATCAAGACAATATTGTATGTTGTTCTGATAGCTTTATAACCATATATATGAATTTGGTAAAATACATATATAGGTGTATACACATACACACACACATATATACACACATATATGTACACACATACATATATATACTATATATGTGTGCATATAGCTATTTATATATCTCTCAACAACCATTCACATCTTGTGGTAAAAATATTTAAGAAAGTTCATTTTGTTGCACATTCCCTTTGGGAAAATCACCTCTTTAGAGAACTACAAAAATTTGAGAACTGAAGGGTGTGTTTTCTAAACCATCTACCTGGCCAATCCATTAGCAGGCAAGTCCTTTATTTGGTTTCAGAAATGTAAATATTCATTTAGTGACAGGTTCCATATTGGAACCTAGTTTCCTTCTCCACGAATGCTGCTATTTACCCACTGAAGTTTCCAGACGGAGTCCCACTGAGATCCCATTGTTGGCTTGGTGATGGATGTTGCAGGATTGAACTCTGGGAATATATGACCACACCGTATCCCACCCTTACCAGCTCTGCCAAAATCTGTCGTGAATGCACCCTGGTTCCCATGCACTGGCTCTGTCAGCTACATCCACTCCAGCAGAAAACTGTTTGTGCTATAGACTCGATTCCCATTAAAAACTATTCTGATGAATCTACTTGTGGACAGAACTATAATAAAACGGATTCTGTTTTTTAAAAAAGCCTGGGCTTGGTATAAGTGAAACCGTAGGGATATAGAGACAAGATGCACGGATCCCTTTAAGATGCTGATGGGGGGCTCTGGTCGTGCTTGTGGAAGCAGAGTGGTTCCCACAACCCACTCTCAGGCACGTAGGAGGGCTGGGGTGACAACCCAGAGCAAACTGCAGCTATGGGAGAGTACTGGCGGAGATCTGCAGGGGATCTGTGTTTGTGTAAAGTGACGACACATTACTGATATTCAGATTCTTAAAGCACTCAGTGTTGGCTTGAGTTCACAGCAGCCGCCCGCATTAGAGTTTCCACCAGTGCACACCTCCTTCAATGGGAAGCAGCCGGCAAGCGAGAACCAGGACAGAAGGTGTGACCAGAGGAATATTTGTTTGGACTAACAATGAAATTTTTCTTTTCTAAAACACTGTAGAAAAATGTACTTAAGATTAATATTTCCCCAAAAATGGCATTTTCTGCTTCATTTTTGTCAGGAGATCATGACTGAGGAATTTTTTGTTGTTCTAAATATCAAGAGGGATGTGTTTTTGTACTTCTGTGAATGTCATAGACATGAAATACTACATCCTGGGGAATATTTTAAAAACAGACATGATAGTTTTGCCGGCATTAACTATTCATGGCTGTAGACAAATTAGCATTTTCTTTGTGCTCAGTTGCTGAGGCTTGTGTTCAGACAAATTAAATGTTAGCCAGGAATGTCTGCTCGCTCAATTAACATTTTTTCTCATATTTCTCAGAGGTATATTTTGTTGAAAAAACTGTTGTTTTAATGTAAAATTTCAATTTTCTTCCAAATAAAATGAGGTTTCAATGATAATCAGAGAAAGATGAAAGGTTTTGTTCATATTGACTAGAGGATTCTAAAGGACAGGAGTTTGCTTGCCATCTGGTTTCCATAGCGGATTCCATGGATTCCTGAACGGTAGAGCCTCAGCTAGCATAATATGGCCCTGCAGGTCAGAATGCCTTGCCCTCTGCTATGGCGTGGCTCTAAATTATCTCCCAAAAGCCCACGTTGAAGGGTTGGTTCCCAGTGCTGCCATATTCAGAGGGGGGCCTTTGGGAGGTGAGGGGATCATGAGGGTCCTGACTTCACCAATGGATTCATAGCTTAAATGTACTCTTGGGAGGTGATGGAAATGGAGCCTCGATGGAGGAAGCAGGTCACGGGGAGAGTGTCCTTGAAGGGGACGTTTTTCAACCACCTGCCAACCAGCTTTCAGCCCCCATGAGGTGAGCAGTTCTGCTCCACCATGCACTCCCTGCCATGATGTTCTTCCTCCCCACAAGACCACAGAGATGGGTCAGGAACTATGTCCAAGGAGCTATGGACAGGAACCTCTAAAACCATGAGCCCAAATGAATCTTCCCTCTTCTTAAACTGATTTTCTCAGGTATTAGAGGGAAAGCTGACTTACACACTGTGAATAAAGATACGGCTACAACATCTGAAAGGGCCCTGGTCAAGGAGACAGTATGCTATGGGTATGGCATTATAGTTGTGAAAAGATACAATTTGACAACAAATGACAAACAGAACTTCCTTTTTATGAAATTGCTTTCTCTGTTCATCAGCTATGGGAATGTTACCTATTTTAACTGGAGAAACAAAATCCAAATTTGAGGGAATGTACCATGTATTGAATTAGTTTGTTTAACATGTACCTAAGATTTCTGAAATTGATTTAATCAGTTCGAATGACAAATTAAACTCAATATAAAAGGGACAGATTCAAGAGCATGTAGGATAGAGTATATGGGTTTTGAAGTCAGGAAAATCATGATTCCCATTGGTCCTTTCCAACAAATTGGGGAACATTCCAATAAGACATGCATTCTTAAAAGTATTAGCTTTTGCCAGATTATGAAGCTTAATTCCTCAGAACAATGAAAAAAATTGATATTTTGGACTGCACACTGGATAAGTCCCCGAGCACAGATAATCAATAGCTGTAGTTTTGCTCACTGTTTTAGTTCTAACACTAAACTCAGAGTGACATAAACTTCATTGAACCCTAAAGATTTTCTGTGTGCAGCGGAATTAGCCAAATCACTTAACCCAGACCTTCAAAAGGAATGAGGACAGAATCAAAGAAAACCAAGCTATGAGAAAGTGGAAATGTTTTCTCAGGGACCTTGAAAGCATCACTCGTGCCCGCCCTGCCCCCAGGCTCCAGGCTGGCAGAGGTGTGTTGGCATTGGCCCCCATGGTTGTAGGGAGCATAGCTCCAGTACTGGTCTGGAGATACCCAAAGGGGACACTATTTTTTCATAGGTTCTTCTCTAACCTTATGTGAGTTTTAGTAA
>JAJEJO010002015.1:95896-108602 GCA_020662805.1 Glaucomys volans
TCTTCTTCTTGGAATATTTTGCTGAGGATTTTCTGTAGGGCAGGCTTTCTATTTGTGAATTCTTTTAGTTTGTGTTTATCATGGAAGGATTTTATTTCATCTTCAAATCTGAAGGCAAGTTTTGCTGGGTATAAGATTCTTGGTTGGCATCCATTTTCTTTCAATGCTTGGAATATGTTGTTCCAGGCTCTTCTTGCTTTTAGGGTCTGGGCTGAGAAATCTGCTGATATTCATTTTGGTTTCCCCCTATATGTAATCTGATGTTTCTCTCTTGCAGCCTTTAAAATTCTATCTTTCTTTTGTATGTTAGGTATTTTCATTATAATGTGCCTGGGTGTGGATCTGTTGTGATTTTGTGCAGTTGGTGTCCTATAAGCCTCTTGAATTTGATTTTCATTTCATTCATCAGATTTGGGAAATTTTCTGATATTATTTCATTGAACAGATTATTCATTCCTTTGGTTTGTGTCTCTGTGCCTTCCTCAATCCCAATAACTCTTAAATTTGGTCTTTTCATTTGGTCCCATAACTCTTGGAGGTTCTGTTCATGATTTCTTACCATCCTCTCTGTCTGGTTGAGTTTTTTTTCAAGATTAAGTATTTTGTCTTCATTGTCTGAGGTTCTGTCTTCCAAGTGATTTAGCCTGTTGGTTAAGCTTTCTATTGAGTTTTTAATTTGGTTTATTGTAACCTTCATTTCAAGGATTTCTGTTTTTTTTTTTTTTCAGAATCTCTATCTCTTTATTGAAATGATCTTTTGCTTCCTGCAGTTGCTCTTTTAGCATTGCCTGCATTTGCTCTCTTGACTTCTCGTTCGCTTCTCAGATCATTTTAATTATGTACAACTCCCTTTCTGACAATGCTTCTGCCATGTTGTCACTGGGTACTTTTGGTATAGTATCTGGGTTTGTTTGGGACCTTTTCTTCCCATGTTTTCTCATGTTGCTAGTGTATCTTCCCCTCTAGGAGTGCGAATCCTAGGTATTGCAGTTTCCCCTTAAAGAGTTACAGGGTTCCTGCCTATTTTCAATACCTCCCCTTGAATTGAGAGATCAATATTGGCAGCACATCATATAAACAATATATGTCCTTAATCTACATAATCCTATTAAGATATTAACAATGTTAATATCTTAATAAACAGAGGTGAGTTCAAATTATTATCTACAGCATAACCAGTAAGTTTGCAATAAGGACTGCAAATCCTAATGTTGGGCAGGGAGAGTGAGGAGGGGTATTGGACAAAACACTAATGACATAAGAAGTGAGTCTATAGATACACTATGTCATATGCATAGTGGAAGTGGAATTAAAAGAGATAGGTTGTTAGCGTGAAGAGAAAGAGATTCTCCAAGGAAATGGATATATAGGAGGGAGATAGAGTGATAAGCATAATAATAAAAGAAGAAGGTAGGAATATAGTGGATATATTAGGAATAATTGTAGTATTACAATTAATTTAAAAAACATTCTGCGATAAAAATATACTGTCCAGTTCAAACCTCTTATTTTTCAATGACCTGATGTTTGAGAGGTGCTTGATCAAGTGGTGACACAAGAAGGGTACTTCTGCCTCCAGGTTGGGAATGATCAATGCCTCTGGACAGAGGAGGCCTGGTGTTGATAGATGATCAGATAAAGCCCAGGTGGTAGACCCTGGGCCAGGGTGTGGGCCTGGGCACTAGACCTAGCTGGGGTGGGGGTGCAGAACTGTGCTCAGTGATGGAGACACTGGGCTTGATAGTCCAGGCAGGACTGAACTCCGTGCTGAGGGCTCAGGCAGCCGCAGGTGTGGTTGCTCTCTGCCGGGGAAGCTGTAGGATGGCACCGAGGGGCCGAAGATCCCTGCTGGAGGTGAGGATTCCAGTCGCCCAGAGCCGGAGCTCTCCAGCAGCCGACGCAAAATGGCACCAGAGTTCCGCTCTGAGGATTCAGGCAGCCACAGGTTTTCAAGACAGTATTTTCAAAATAATTGGTCCCCTAATTGACATGCTACCTGCTATTACCCACATTAATTCGAGGTATTAGCTCTGCTAACATATACTAAGATGGACTGGGTCCCAGGAGCTACAGATCTAGTAGAGAGGCTGACTCTGCCCTCTGTCCCTCTTACCCTCTGTCCCTCTGCCAGGCTCCCACAGCAGATGAAAACCCCATTTGGTGGAACCAAAATCCAAATCAGATGAATCCATTTGTCTACCCACTCTAGCTAAAAGAATTTGAAAGTTCACAATGTGTTCCTTCAGATTTCCTAACTAAACAGAAAATAGGAGTTCACCAAAGTAGCCGATACCTTAACAGTGACATTTGCTATAGAGTCACTATCAGCTCCAAGAACCAAAATTTTCCAGAGATGTTCCTTAAAATCGGATCTTTTGAGAAGTGTCAATAAAAGGGCTCAAGTACATGTAGTAACTGTTGTGTTTGCACTCCACTCCTAGAGATTTCTAGTTCATATTATCAGGTTGTGAACTTGACAAAGACCCTTGTTTAGAATTAGCATTACCAGATGTATGTGCCTGGGGATCTTTTTTTCAAGTATAAACTGTGAGCGCACACGTGCTGACTCCAGTTTGGAGGAAACCGCAGCTGTAAGTAAACATCCAGCTCAGTGGCACAATCATTTTGGAAAAGGGCGTGAAGATTTCTTATACAGTTAATTGTTGTTTTACCATGTGATCCAGCAATTGCACTCCTAGGTATTTCCCTAAATGAGTTGAAAACTCATTTAAACCACACCAAACCCTGTATATGAATGTTCATTGCAGCTCTATTCATAATTGTCCCAAATTGAAAGCAACCAAGTTGCTTGTCAAAAGGCAAACGAATAGACAAACTTAGAACTTCCATACCTGGAATATTAGCAACAGAAAGAAATAAATTAGCAGGCCATGAAGACAGACGCCAACACTTTCAGTCACTTACTTTAGTGCATATTGCTTCATGAAAGAAGCCAATTTGAAAAGGTGCAGGTGTATGATTCCAAACATATGGCACACTGAGAAAGGCAAAACTGTAGAGGCAGGAAAAATATCAGTCGTTGCCAAGTTGTGGGTCCAGAGGAGAGGGATGACTAGGTGGAGCACAGGGAACTTTGGGGTCAGTGAGATTCTGTGTGATGCTGTAGAGGTAGCTGGGTGATGTCATACATTTGTGCAAAACCCACAGAACCATCCAGCATGGAGTGAACTCGAATGTAAACTCTGGACTTTGAAGAGTTAGCAGTATGGGCTCATGCCCGCTAATAGACATGCCACACTAGTGCAAGACGTCAATAATAGGAGCAACTGTGATGGGGAGGCTCGAGGTCCACGGGGACTCTACTCTGAATGTCTGCTTCATTTTCTATAAACCTCAAACTGCTCTAAAACTCTAGTCATTTATTTTTAAAAAATGGCCTAACGTCTTTAATGCTTCATGCTGTTACCCACAAGTAACATTTTCTCCCAGCCAAAGGAGGTCTTTCGCTTTATCACAAGGTGTCTGCCAAAATAAATACTCGTAAGAAAACCATCTGCAGACACACTGTCATGGTACCTTTTGTGTCATATAACAAAATAACAGAGACTGGGTACTTTATTAAGAAAAGAGGTTAATTTAGCTCATAGTTATGGAGGTCCAGTACTGGCTGCTGCTGAGGGCTTCATGGTGGATTGCATGACATGATGGGAGAGAGAGAGAGAGAGAGAGAGAGAGAGAAAGAAAGAGAGAGAGAGAGAGTTATCACATAACAGGAAAAGAAGAGGCTGAGGAGGAATTGGTCTGTGAGATCTAACCGACTCCACAAGACCATCCTTAATCCCCTCAGAGGGGCCATGATGACCCATGAACTCCCATTGGGTCCTGCCTTTTCAAAGTCCCACCACCATTTAGTGCCATTCCATTGGGGTTCAAGCTTCCCGTACGTGAACTTTTGGGGGATAAACTGTATTCAAACCACAGCACACTTTAAAGTTCAACTGAGGAGTTCAGTTCCCCGTGTCTCCCGGTCTTGCATTCCAAGAGAATGGATGGGATTATTCGTATCTTTTTTCTAATGTCCTGTCAGTCACTGGTTAACACACTTTCCAGGTAAGAAAGTGAGGAATTTTTTCTTTCATGTCAGGTGACAAATTCAATAAGTTAAAATGTAAAATCCAATAAGTAGAAAATAAGGAAGTTCAGAATTACTTCTTCAGAACACTCTCTTCTGGGGTCTCTGTTCGCTGTCTTTTCAGAATGCATTTCTCTCTGATATTGACGCTGATTCTCTTGGGCTCTACTGTGGTTTCTCCAACTTGGAGCGATGTTCCCCGGTACATCTGAACGCTCTCCTTGGCTCTGGTGCCCTGGAGCAGCGGACAGGAGGCAGAGGCTGTGCATGCTAAAGCTATTGGAGGCAGAGCTCCCATCCCCTCGGTTCTGAGCAAGGCAAAAACTTAAGTTCAGCCCAAGTTGTGCAGGTCGACCGAGCAGATTTTACCATGGGAAAAGACGTAGCGTTCCTGAGTGCACACCAAGCCATTTGCTGCAGAATGCCCAGCGACTCAGCTGGAGTTTCCTGGATGGTCTCCCATCCAGGTAGACCTGGATTCTAATCCTAGCTCCATCAGCTCTTGGCGATGTGACCTATATGCTGAAAAAGAACTTTCCCTGTTAAATTGAGATGATGGAGTTTTTACTCAAAGAGCTGCGGCAAGACCCTGCATTAGTGAACGTGAAATCCCTAGCGCAGCATTCAGAATTTTTAAAAAATTCATTTAGGAGTGTGTTAATACAGGCTTGTAATCCCAGAGACTTGGGAGGCTGAGGCAGGAGGATCCACGTTCAAGGGTAGCTTCAGCAACTTAGTGAGGCTCTGAGCAACTTAAAATAAAAAATAAAGGACTGGGGATGTGGCTCAGTGGCAAAGTACCCTTGGATTCAACCCCTAGTACCACTCCCCCCAAAAATCCTAAAAATAGTCTAACATAGCTCTTCCTATCACTTTTATCTTCTATACTCCTTAGTAAAATGCATAACACTGATCTGTGAATGAAACAATTGATTTCTCTTTAAAATGTTGCTTTTATTGGCTTAGCAAAATTGGAGTGATTTTCTTCTTTTGCTGAAGATAATTAGAAGCAAAGGATCTTTGTAAAAGAAAAAGGAGGGATAAGCTGTTGTTACTGGATAGGTAAAGAGCTAATTAGAATGATTAGTGGTCTTTTTTTAAACTTAGGCTAATTAAAGTAAACTTCTGGCAGTGGTAATATGAATCTGGCAAATATGATAAAGTATTAATTGGATTAAAATTATAGCCTAAAGTTCCCAGGAGGAGCGGGTATTGGCAATGGTGTCTTACCCTGCCCTCTTCCCTCCCCATTCACGGTGTCCTGCTAATCCATTTCCAGGTTCCAGGCTTACCTCTGCTGTGACGGTCACAGCATGACCGTTTCACTGGCCATGACCCGTTTCTCTGGGTTGACCACATGTACCCTTGGCCATTGCCGTGGTACAATACGTACCTGTCAGGCATTTGCCAGGAGGAAGGAGCCCTGATGTCAATGAAAGAAGTCTGGCAGACTCCTGAGTACAGGCAAGCAGCTTTCAGGTGAGATCATTTCCCTGGAAAGGAGTTTCTTCTTGGCCTGGTGAGGCCAGTTAGCATCACAGACCTCCCTGTTGGATCAGTCATGACAACGGAGCCTGAAGAAAGGTCGAGTGGTTTCCTTTACTTTTTATGCAAAAGTATTTTTAGTCATGCTCAAATGGGCTTTACGTTCTGCAAGGCTGAACTGGGACACGCAGTCTTGGCCTGATGAAGAGAAGATTCGGGATGCCGAGGGTCATGTTCTATTTTTTCGTAAATTCATTCCACACTGCTGTTTTAGCCCATGTTTGAGTTTCCTCAGTGCATTCTTGGCCTCGGGCACCAAGTCCAGGGCTCTCCCAAGTTCAATTATTAATTGTCCTTCAAACTCATTCACATTTGAACAGACCTCCTCTCAAAGTCCAGCTGTGCTCAGGGCACTCTGCGGCTCCTGGGTGGATCAGTAAAGGGCCAGAATGGTCCCTGCCCACAAATCAGCTGTCAACTCCAGGACAGGAGGGGAGTGGGGAGTAGCAGGGAAAAACTGGCTAAACGGTCAGATTGAGATGGTTTTCCGTGCAGCGGAGGGAACAGTGCCATGCAAGAGGATTGGCGGGGCTCTGTCAGCTCCCCAGACACAGGCAGCTTGCATCTGGGGAACTCGGGGAGCACGGGCACTACATTAAGGGGACCGACTGCTTATTTAAATACCATTTTACTTGATCAAGAATATGCTAAAAAGTCAAATCCTCCCTCCTACAACTTCACTGAGGTATGATTGACACCTAAAAATCGTATGTCTTTAAGGTGCAGGACATGATGCTTTAATATGCATCGTGGAAGATTGCCACAGTCACGCCAATAGGCAGGTCCACTGCCCCCAGTGACCATTTGTGTATGCATGTGCTGAAGACATTTACGATTTACTCTCAGAAAATTTTAGGTATACAATACAGTTATTAGCGATGGTCTCCATGCTGCAGATGAACCCTTCAGGACTTATGCATCCTGCATAGCCGAAACTTTTTACCTTTGAACAGCATCTCTCCATGTCTTAGGTCTCAGACCTTGGCAACCTTCATCCTATTTTTTGTTCCTATGAGTCAAACTTTTTTCCAGATTCCGCATATGAGATTATGTAGCATTTGTGTATATTTGGCTTATTTCCCTTAGGATAATAATGTCCTCCAGGTTTTATGCATGATGTTGTCACAAAACCTGATTTTACATCTTTTTTTTTTTTTTTTGGTGCTGGGGATTGAACCCAGGGCCTTGTGCATGTGAGGCAAGCATTCTACCAACTGAGCTATATCCCCAGCCCAAAAGAAGTACTACATGCTTTTTAAGGCTGAACAGTATTTGTTGGGATATCTGTGTGCCACCTTCTCTTTATTCATTCATCTGAGGGCGAACACTGAGGTTGCCTCTATATCTCCACCACTACCAGTAATGCTGTAATTTGTATCTCTATGATACAAATATTTCATTTTTGTTGGATATGTATCCACTAGTGGGATTGCTGAATTATATGGTAGCTTTGTTTTTTTAATATTTTTGAGAAATCTTCATACTCTTTTTCCATAATAGCTTAACCAATTTACATTCCTGCCAATACTGATTGGGTTAAGACTCTTACAACCCAACCATTTCTCCTCTGAACCTTCCTGCATTGTCTCACATCTGAGCTTTTGGGGGACACCTCACATCCAAACCATAACAAGCAGGAAGATATTCCAAAAGCATGTGCCCATTTTCCTTATGAGGACAAAGATAAATCAACAATTAAAGAGCCTGTGGCCTTTCATGTTGCCAAAGATGACAGAATCCCAAGCCCCTAGTTTTCATTTATTTTAAAACTTGCTTTTAGGTATAAAGTTTCCTTGAACAGTTTTTGCAACATTTGGCATCAAGATGTTGGGTGGTGATAAAGCAGAAATTTGGAGAAATCCCTGGATGTGACCAACATGATGCTTTGTGGAATATAGAAAGTATGTGGTCTGTCCTGAGCCAAAATCTAAATGTGGGCAAATCTGATCTTCTTTGTACCAGACATGTTGAAACATCTGTCAAACTATAACATTAACATTCAAAATGTTGTTGGTTCTGCTTTTGGTTCACCAGAGCATTTTGTTGTTGTTGTTGTTTATTTGTTTTTGTTTGCTTAATGCTGGATAATCAAATTACAAGCTTGACACCAAACAGTGAAACAGTAACAGTGAACATCAGAAATAGCAAAAATCATCAGCCCTACTACTCCATGGAAAGTTCCAACCTGAAAGCAGGTACAAGTCTAGAGCATAGCTGTATCACTGGTAATCCAAGACTTGGAAGGACAGGAGAGGGAGGATGCACAATGTAAATATGTGGATTAATGTGGTAACGATGATTGTTGAATGAGGTTTTTCGTGGGCTGGGGATGCAGTTCAGTGGTAGAGTGCTTGCCTAGCGTGAGGCTCTGGATTCATCCCCAGAACACACAAGCAGTTATTCGTGATGATGTGCACAGTTGATTTTGGCTAAGGTTAGATCTTTCAGTGTGATTGAGGCATGACGCTTTAGGCTTGTTTTAAATTGAATGATTGTAGTGAGAAAAATGGTACTTTGAACCTGTGCATGCAGACGTGTGCTGAGCATGACATCTGGGAGACCAGGCTCTGGCCACAGGCCCTGGGCTGGAACCTTACTCACTATCTGGGGAAACCGGAGAATTCTTGTTCTCTTTGTGAGCCTCAGTTTCCACTTTGGTAATGCAGAGACTGAAGTAGCACCTGTCTCACAAGCTTGCTGTGACCACTAAATAATTAGTGTGCTTGATGCAGAGGCTGAAATTGACTCGGAGTTCCAAAGTATGTAATTGCTTATATATAAAGGAATCTAAGGAAGTTACAATGTCACAGTGTGGGCTTTGAGTGGGAAAAACAAATATTACATACCATGCTGTACTGAGAAGTCTTGTTGGCCTTTGTCAAGGGTCTGAATCTCTCTCTATAATCTAACCAAAGAGTATTGTGCTGTTGGACTTGTTTCAAAGCACAGTTAAGATGAGGCTGAGTCCAGCTGGTTTTGGAGACCCACTGCAGCTGTAGACTGTACAGTCAGGTGCATGAGTCTTGACTTGATTCCTTCTACGGCAGAGGGTTGGTTCTGGAGGCTTGGAGTGACTTCACAGGGTTTATCAGGGTGATATTAGCCAAGAAAAGGAGAACAAAGACTAGAATTTCAATTTTCATAGCTTGCATGAAGACAAGAACAAAAAACAGTGAGAAGAGGAGAGGAATCCAGTAATGACATGGAAATCTGGTTGTGAGCATGATTTCCTGATCATGCATCTTCACCTGAACTCTCTGGAGTGAAGGCTGCATGTTTTTAAAACTTTGTAATTCGGTGTCTGAGTAAATGTATCAGTAAGTGTTCAAATGGCTCCTCTATCTGGAGTTCTTCCTCAGTTGTGCGAACTACAGATGAAGTGTGTTTGGTTATCCATTACACATTTCCAGGAAATTTTCTTTTCAATTTTCTTAAAATAAGAGCAAGCCCCTTGGACTAATAACATCAGTTTGATCATTGGTTTTCATCAGTGATGGCAAAACCAACGGGAGATGCGTGTTTTCTCTGATAATCATCTCAAGCGTTTTCTCTGTTTTTCAACTTTATTATGAACTTTAATCTTAATAACAAAGATCAGTTTTGGATGTTGGGTTGCCCTCAAAGTTATTGTTTTCAATTTTTGATTGAAGTGTCCAGGGAGATTAGAAAACTTCCTTGTTGATATATCATGTTTAAATCATGAATAATCTCAAAGGACGGTCTACTCACTTGTGGAAGATAAACCTTAACACTTGAGCAGGCTGTGTGCTTACGCTACACTTCAGTTTAACCTTTTGAGGAGAATCAGTTGTAGCTTTCATAACATATATCCCCAAAACATATCCTCTACTGTCAAATACACATCTTGATTATTTTAATGGCACGTCAAGGTTCTGCAAGGAGAGAGATATCAATCCAGTAAGGAAAGTGCATGATTAAATAGGAAGAGTTGGTAGATCCCCATATGACAGCCACCTACCCTGAGAAAGAAAAGTGGAGTCAAGGTTTGAGACGGTATGAGCAATTAAACTAATCTGCTACTATTAGCCGTTATTAGCTATTAAATTAGCCTGACACTATGTCATGGATGAGCAGAAGACACAATAGTCCTGGGTCAGAGACAAAAGACTTTATGACTCATACCACTGGTAGGGTGGGTGCCATGTGAGTCCCCTGTGCCCCCAAGGTCCACAGGGACAAGCCAGGGGTGCAAGTCAGTCCTGCACATGTAATGAATTTGTGTTACAGCTGAGGATCACAGAAACTGGGGAACTGATGCTTTTATATCAAGCAGTAATGAAGCCTGTTTGATGTCCCAAAGGGAGGCATCTCACCTCTTGAGGTTGGTGTTACAAACACATCACTGAGAAATGGTATGGAAAAAGAGTATTCAGACCCTCACATTCTTACTTTTTTCTTTTTTCTTTTTTTTAACTCTCTTCTGTATTCTTCTTTGTCCAAAACTATATGTCTAAACTTTTATGATGATAAAAGACATGTAAAAATTTATCATTTTAGTTGGGTGTGGTAGCACTTAACTGTAACCCCAGATACTCAGGAGGCAGAGGCAAGAGGATCACAGGTTCAAGGCCAACCTCAGCAACTTAGTAAGACCCTGTTTCAAAATGAGAAATAAAAAGGCCTGCCTATGTAGTTCAGTGGTAGAGCATCCATGGGTTGAACCCCCAGGACTGCCAAAAGAAATTGCCATTTGAGTGATTGTTAAGTGGACAGTTCAGTGGCACTAGCTACATTTACACTATCCATGTCCAGAAATTTTTCACCTTGAACAACTGAAACCTTGTACCCATTAAACACTGACTCTTCCAATTCCCTACTCCCCACAGCCTAGGGCAACCACCATTCCACTTTTTGTCTCTATGAACTTGACGATTATAGGCACTCCATAGAAGTGCAATTATAGAATATTTATCCATTTGTGTTTGGTTTAGCTTAATGTCTCCAAAGCTGATCCATATTGTAGCATGTGCAGGATTTCATTACTTTCTAAATCTGAATTATCTATTTTAAATACATACTGAATTTTACTTAGCCTATTTGTGCTAGTGAGCTTTCTGTCACTGTGACAAAGTGCTTGGGAAAATCAACATAACAGAAAGGAAGGTTTGTTTGGGCTCATGGTTTCAGAATTTAGTTCATGGACTCTTGGACCTGTCACTTTGGGCCTGGGACATTGTGGTGGGAATGCATGATGAAGGAGGTTGCTTCTTTCATGGTGGCCAGGAAGCAGTGAAAGAGAGAGAGGAGGGACTAATATCCAAGGACAATGCCCCCAGTGACCTAAATTCCTTCCATTAGGCCCTACTTCCTAAAAGTTCTACCACATGCTAATAGCACCACAGGCTGGTGGTCAGGCCTTCAACACCTGGCCTCTGGAGGACATTTCAGATCCAAATTCTAACAGTAATCTGCTGATGGACCCTTGAGTTCGTTCTGCTTTTTGGTTATTTTGAATAACACTGACATAAACATTGGTGTACAAATGTTGGTTTGATTTCTTGTTTTCAATTCATTTAGGTGGAATTGTTGTAAAAGTATCTGCTTGAGTCTTGCTTTCAATATACTTGAATAGGATGGAAGAACAAGGGCCTTACAGAAATCCTATGTTTAATTTTGTAAAGAACCAACACGCCATTTTCCACCATGGCTCCACCATTTTGCATTCTCACCAGCAATGAGCAAAGGCTCTAGTTTCCCACGATCTTCACCTACCCATTTAGATGGTAGCAGAGCTTAATCCTTTGCTTTGTTTTGTTTTGGGGAAGCAGCCAATGACAGATTTCATAGGCAATTGTCTTGCTGGTCTCGAAGTCCTAGAATGTTTCTTTATACTAACAAGGTTTTTATCAATGACTTTGTACAGCATGCTCTGAGCAAAGTCTGCCAGGCCCAATAAGCCTTGGCCACAAGGTGGGGGCAAATGTTGATGTAAGCAAATGGGCTTACGATGAATTCTTAGTTTTGAATGAGAACCCATAAAGCAGAAAATGTCTTTGTGCACAATGAGAAGGGTTTAGGTTAGTTGGAAATGCCCAACTCTGAGGGTTTCTGTAATGTCTGCTTAAGAAATAAATAATGAAAGATAAATGGTTGGGTCACAAGGGAGGGGCCCTGAGAAATCCTAAAGACACTTTAGGTATAAGCCACATTTTAACTCTTTTATTACCATAAACTTAAAATTTATGTTTTATAAAAAAGAAAAAGAATAGAAAACCCAGAGTTTCAGGGAAAAAATAAGAAAGAACTACCTTTCCGTGAAACCACAAGGATTCAGACAAAACCTGCAGTTTTCACTGCAGTAGGAAACCCTGTTTTCCTGTCTGTTGGCAGAACCCTTTGGAGTAAGCCCAGGCCGAATCAACCACTCCCCAGGACGCAGCGACCTCCATTTTTCACTGAAGTGGGAAAAACCCAGATATATTATTAACTACCTCAGATTGATTCGGTTGTGAGCAGAGTACCAATTGTCTTTCCAAATGAGTTCTTGGTCCTGGTGAAGCACTTTTGATCATTTTCAGGAAGTCAAAGCTTTTAAAAAATTCAGAAGAGTCTCCCCAAGAGGAAATGGCCATTCAGTGAAGCTAAGGGTAGTTACAGTTTATGAGCTGAATGTCCATGTCCCTCCAAAACTCAAACATTGAAGCCCAAGCCCCCAGTGTGATGGTATTTGGTGGTGCAGACTTGAAAATCAAATGGGTTTATACTAGGTCATGGGGGTCATGATGGGACTAGTGCCCTTCTAGAAAGAGGAGGGAGCTTCCTGGTCACACGTGCACACAGAAAGGGCCTGTGAAGACCCAGCTCGAAGGCAGCTGACCACAACCAGGGAGCAGGTCCAGCACAAGCTTCCCAGCCTCTAAGCTGTGAGCAACAGACATCTGCTGGTTAACAGCTGGTCTGGGACGTTCTGTTGCAGCAGCTGGAGTAAGACACAGGTACTGATATAGTCCAACCTCTTGGCCTGCTGGAAGAAGAGGGCCCAGCCCCGCTGTAAATGCCTTGGTGATAGTCTCCAAACGGCGGAGTAAACCTGAGCAGGTATGGATA